>CALNXK010000037.1:1620000-1700000 GCA_942486035.1 Porites lobata
GCTTTATCTGAAACTTTTCTCACAGGAATGAAGCCTGGTAAATGACCAGCAAAAGTAAACACAAATGGAACAAGGTTAAAAAGAGAAAGAAGAGGGAAGAAAAGAGAGTAAAACTTAAAAGTTAAGAGCACTGTGTCACTTATCAACCCAAAAACTATAAGGAAATTTTGCTTTCTGTGCATGGCTGAACTTCTGAAACGGATACTTTGCATTTGAAACAGAAGGTTACATATAGTCAGTGCTCAACCAATATGACAGTATAAATGGACCTTTGGGCATTTTAGGCTTTTTGTAGCCAGTCAGTGACAAGTAAATGGCTCAACTACCCTCAAATGCCTTTCAAAGAAAATTTCCAGGGGCCAATGGGAAAAAAAAATATATATTCAAGTCATGATCTAATATATAGAAAGAAAAATTAAAAATGTTTGAGGAATATTATTCCTGTTTCAAAATCTTTCCAGCTGAAACTTTGTAACACCCTTTTGCAAGTTTAAGGCACAGTCTCCATTTATTTTTCTCAACATCGTAAACTTGTAATGTCTCTCTTTGAGAGTCATTCTGATTCACCCCAAATTTACCCACCACAAAAATATTTCCTTTGACACAAACGGCACTTGCATAGTATCTTGGAGCAATGTCATTTGCAATCGCTGTCCAAACGTTTGTCTCTTTGTCATAAACTTCACAAGGACATCCACCAGACAGATCAACACCCCCAAAAACAAAAATTTTGTTACGTAAACTAACACCAGCAGCCCCTCTTCTTTTTGCTTGAGTTGGTGCAATTCTCTTCCAGGAGTCAAATTTAGGATCAAACCTTTCAACAATATCCAGGCACTTTTCAGATGGAGAAGATGTATACCCTCCAATGGCATATAAGTAGCTTTCATCAGCTACCACACAGACACTGGATCTAGTGTTACTCAGGGGTGAAACTTCTTGCCACAAGTTTGTACTGGGATCATATTGCTTTACAGTTCTTAACCTATTTCCAGAGTTATCCTCTCCACCAATGACATACACTAACCCCTGGAATGACACAGCTGCGGTAAAATTTAGTCCCTCTGGGAAGGATTTGACAAAAATTGATGACCATATTTTCAGAAATGGATCATAGCATGCAACTTTCTGCTCTCCCCATAATCTATCTCCACCAATGACATAAAGTCTACCTTGGCAAGTTGTTGAGGCAAAAGTGTTACGTTTCCGTGTGTCTGGCATGTCTTCTAAGTTGTGCCACCTGTTTTGAAACGGTAAATAACACAGTACTTTGTCACCACTTTCACCCCCACAGACAAATACAGCATCTTCAGGGGTGTTCAAACACTTTCTCGGTGAATGCTTCCAAACTTGTGCTCCTGTTTCATCTGACAGCTCTTTCATAGCATCTACAACCAAATCCAAACATTCTTTTTGGCCTCTTACAAATTCATGTTGCAAAATAACTGTAGTAAGGAAACTGCGTGATATGTAATGACAACGAACGTGACGAAACAGGTTATAAAAGCTTTGTTTTCTTTCAATATTATGTTCAGTCCAAATCAGAATAGCCATGAAAACTTCCTTCTCGCCTTTTATAATAATTTCATCACTTGAAATCCATTCTTCGACTTGCTCCAAATTCAAATTAAGAAAGACATTGGATTTTGACACGGCCATGAAGTTGGCAAGAATGAAGCTTTTGGCTGCCTCTCGTAAATCAGAACATTGATACTTAACGCTGGAATAATAAGCCATGATAGAGTTTGAAGCGCACAAAGTATCTTGAATGAACTTACTGGAGAGTAATTTCAAGCTTGTTATAAGAAAGTAATCTGCTACAGCCATCAATTCGAATGCGTTGTTGTCATTGATATCAACTTGTCCTGTGTAAAAATACTCCAACACTTGTTCCATCAAAACTTTGCTTGTATCTTTCATTCGAATGACTCCTTCTTCCTTTTCTTTCATTTCCGTGTTGAGGGCGTTGTAAAAGAACGGGCTGGCGGCACATAACACGTTTCTGTGAGCTTTCAATCGAGCTTGATCTTCACCAACTTCTAGAATCACATCACACAAATGCTCGTTTCTTCGCTGGATATCGAGGCGTTTCATTATTTGCACGCAAAACTGTTGCGAGTCAACCTCCGTGACTGGTTCAAGGAGGAACTCCATTGTTTAAATTCAATGATCTTCAATGTGACAGATGTGAGTGTGTTGTCCACTAAATCAGTCAACAAATGGACTTCAGTTTACAGTAAGTTTACCGTCCTTGTCTCCAGATCTCCTTTTTCTCGCCAGTTCTGGATCAAAAGTATTATCTGTTCGCAAAGAAAATACTTATCAATATCAAGGGCTGGTGTAGGAAGGACCTCTAAACTTTCTCTAAACTTGCGGTGCATGAATTACCCCGGATGAGTTGTCGTGGAAACAACAACCCATCCCAGAAATCCCAGAAGAAATAGCCTGCAGTGCAGGCGTTTTCTTTGAGCGCGAAATTTGCTCGCGAAAGTGCCATGTTGAAACTACCGTAAATCAAAGATGGCGGCTACAACAATATTACGAACACGAACAAGGTTTCGCCCACCCAAAATACGCCTGCATTTGCAGGCTACAGAAGAAAGCAACCTCGTACCCAGGGTTCTCTCCTACCCTCCCTACGGAGTTTTGCCTACGGAGCGAGGTAGGGCGGGTAGGAGAGAACCTTGGAAACGAGGTTGTCCCAGAAGTTTCCCAGTGCACCCAGCTGCAAAATTTGCGATTTTTCGTTTGTTTGCGAACGAAAAATCGCAAAAATCGATATCACAAGGTTGGAGATTTTTCGAAAATAGACCAATTCCCATATATTTGGTTGCAAGGCTTGGGGGAATAAAACAAAAGGCTCAGCAACGAATAATACATTTCTTTTGTTTTATTCCCCCTAGCCTCGGAGCCAAGCTTGAATTTTAATTTCTCGAAAATGTCCTATTGCGAAAAATCGCAAGTCTGAGATTTTTTCCTTTTTTACGAATTTTAGCGCTACTATGCGAAAATTGTGAAAATGACAAGTCTGGCGATTTTTTGCCTTACTTTCGATTTTTCGCAGTTCTTTGTCATGTTATTGATAACTAACCGGCGAGTTTAAAATACATGTTGACGATTCTACTGATGTCGGCGCTAGATACTTCCTGGACCTACTTGAGTCTACTTTTCTCTTTGCTGTTTTGTTATTTAGGGACTGTGCAATAACTACCTGGAGCGAAGGGGGGCTGGAAAATGGGTGAAATATGCCCCAAAATTAAAACTGAATCATGCCCCTCCCTTCATTAAGCAAAAATTAATTATAATGATACAGGAGCCGGCTCCTGAATGATAATATTAAGGCTAACCCAAGGTCAATGAGATCATTAGGTCACCACCGTATGTTGATCGTTACTTTTCTGATCATGGATCTGTTGTTTGTAGTATTTTGGCAAAAGTAACCGCAACCAGAGTCAGAACGGTTACTTACAGAAAAGTAAGATCTGTTAAGTTGGACAGTCTCAAGAATAGCCTTACATCCTTTGGTCTATGCAGCATTAACTGTGAGGAGCTACTTGTACCTAGAGATCCTGAGAAGCTTGTTATCAAATACAATTCTACCCTGTCCAGCGTAATTGACCAGCATGAGCCGCTGAAGACTAAAAACTGTGAAAACTAGACCACAAGTTCCCTGGTACAGTGAGGAAATTGCATTGGCTAAGAGACGACGTCCAAAAGCTGAGAAAAACAAAGTCGCCTGCTGATCTGTTAGTGTTCAACAAAATGAAAAACCATGCTACCTTTATAATGAACAGGGCACGAAAAGAATACTACGCAGATTTTATTAATGAAAATAGTACTGATCAAGGGAGGCTGTTCAGAGCGACAGAGAAGCTCTTAGCCCCAATTGATGACCTTTGTTTTTCTGAATATAATAACAACAGTTTGCTTGATAATGACGTCGGCAGATTCTTTTTCCTGAAGACTGACAAAATCCGCAAAGATCATGATGCCACTGATATCGAACCAAATGAACTTAACAGATTACTACCAGTAGATCCTGCAGTTAGAACAAATTACACGGCTTCCGCCTACTATGCCAAGAAGATGTCCTTCAGCTCGTACAAAGGTCGGCTAAGAAAACGTGCCCACTCGACCCCATGCCTACATCGATGGTTGTGAACTGTCAAGATGAGCTTGTATCCGTCATCACCTGTATGATTAACTCGTCTTTGTCTTCAGGTTATTTTCCATCTGGATGGAAGAATGCACTTGTTTTACCATTCCGCAAGAAACCTGGCCATTACAACTCGTTGCAGAATTTAAGACCTGTCAGCAATCTTCAGCTCGTTTGAAAACTGACTGAACGTACTGCCCTTAATCAAATTCACAGTCACATGGAAGACATGGAACAGTTCTCGTTATATCCTTTATTGCAATCTGCAATATGGACCAAAAGTGAGTTACATTGTTGGTTCTACTGTGAAAGGTTTGAACACAGGAGTCATTTCAAAAGGTTGAGTTTGATCGTCCGGGTGAACGTAGTCCTGAATAGGACTGTTGTTGTTGACAGTGACTGACGTTTCGACAACCTGTGCGGTAGTCATCTTCAGAGTCAAAGTGAGTTGTATCACGTCAGTTGATGGTATTATACTCGGGTTATTGATCTGATTGGTCAATTATGTCGCGATGTTATTGGTCGTCTGTCATTTAAGCCGTGATGTTATTGGCTATGAAGACTCGTAATCAGTGATTGGTGCGTTTCGTCTATTGTCGCAGTTAAACAGTCGTCTATTGTTAGTCAAATTGTTAGTTCTCCAGTTGTTCTCTCGTAGTTAGTTTTGCTTGATCTCGTCAATAAGTCGTTTGTACGGCGCTGGTAACTGTTGACTACGATTCAGTGGCGTTTGTTCTAAGTTAGTAAACCAGCTTTCTAAAGTAAGACGTTGATAGTAGTCTTTAGAATACGTTATACATGTCGCAGAGTCCCAGTCAATTTGATGTTTCGTCTTTAAATGGTGCTCAGCAATCTGATTGTTGACGTCACCATTCCTCGTCGCGCGTTTGTGTTCGGTCAGTCGCGTGCTTAGGTTTCTGCCGGTTTCACCAGTGTAAGAAGCCTGGCAGTCGCAGCATTTGATCTTGTATACTGCTCCCTGTCTGTCCTCCGGTTTGTCTTTGTCCTTGACATTAGTAAGCAGTCGCCGTAAAGTGGTTCTGCTTGATTTAAGCGCCGCATTTGATACGGTTGAACATGAAGTGTATGGAGTCTAGTTTCGGGGTATCTGGCACTGCTCTGCAATGGTTAGGATCCTGCCTTGAAGGCAGATCCCAACGTATATTCATTAATGACAGTTACTCAGATAGCTTCGACGTGCATTATGGTGTCCCACAAGGTTCTTGCCTCTGACCTCTGCTCTTTACAGTGTACGCCGGCAAGCTTTTTGAAGTGATTGAAACCAATCTTCCGGACATACTTGCTTATGCAGATGATACACAGTTATATCTGTCATTTAACCCTGACTGGATGCTATTTATGATGTTCAGAATTGTATTAAGGAGATTAGAACTTGGATAACGGTAGATAAGTTGAAACTTAATGAGGACAAGACGGAATTCATTGTGATTGGTACACGTGCTCAACTGAACAACTTAAAGATAAGCCAGTTTACAATCCGCAATGCAAGTGTTCCAACTTTGACTTCTGTCAGAAACCTTGGATCTTGGTTTGATAGCCACCACAGTATGACAACGCACATTAACGAATCCTGTCAATCCGTGCTGTGCCATTTGCATAATATCAGACGTATTAGAAAGTTCTTTTATTATTAAAATCGCAAAAATCGCAGTTTTTGTAAGATCCCTTTCTACCTGCTTCAACACTTGAATTCAATTTTCGCGATTTCTCCAATTCTTCACAAATTTTGCTGATGTGTGCAAACTTAGGCATTCTCGCAAATATGGCATGATTGCACTAAGGAATAAAGCGGTAGCCCATACTAATCTTCCATCGACCATCGTTCGACAATGCAAAAGGCTGTCTCTGTCAGGAAAGATGGTTGAGATCCAGAAATTTGCTAGCATGGTAACGCGGTTACGTCCCACTTCTCCTCTCTTATTCGTCCCTCAGTCGTGGACAGACTGTTTTAAAATGCCGAGTTCTATACTGTACTGTGGTGAGTCGCCTGAGAGAGAATATTCGGCGCAATCGACCTGAATTGGTGCAGGGATCGAAAGAAACTTGCATTCATACAAGCTTGTCCTTTGGGCAAGAAGCTCTCGCATTTTGTTGCCCGTGGACCCTTTTTTTCTGGACAAGTAAACTTTTAGTTAAAAGTTACTAGCCTAGCAATAAAATATTCTTGTCCCAGACTACCGTTGGGACGCTGGTAATATGTTGCTTCAACAAGTTAACGCTCTTGCTCAAAGTGTGACTTGAAATCGCGGGAGTTTTCGAGCCGCACCCCACCTACTCCTCGCTGGAATTGGCTCCTTGCGGCTTCTTTGTCTTCTACAAGATATATTTTCGTCTGAAGGGTCGGACGTTTTGGCTAATTAAAGAGTTGGAGGAATTTGAGGGGACGCTCTAAGCCGCAGAAGCGCTGAGAGAAGCGAATTGCTGCTCATTGGACAACTGTGAACGGAATGGTGCACAAATTTTCACAAAGGACATATAAACAAGCCCTTAAAGGAAGAAGTTCCGTAACTTTTTGACCGCACTGTTCAGTAACAGCCGATTAGTTGATTTTATTATTTCACTACCTTGCAGATAAATACGAAGAGAGAGAAAAAAGAGATATGTTGCAAAGTTGAGGTCTAATTTTTGAACCTCTGCCACGAAACAGAAAGATAGCAAATAGAGAGCAATGAGCTAGACACCTTCAAACGAAGACCCCTGCTGTATATCAGTTTTTTCTTCAAAGCGTTAAGCTTCATTTGAACTATTTACGAAGCAGATTGTCTCAGCATTGGAATGTTTGTTTCCGCGATAAACGGAAAAACGCCCTTTCGCATAATAGACCTTTCTCGCTTGTATGCTTTGTTTTCCCAAGTCAGGTCATATGATATTTCGTCTTATTCACCTGCACATGAACGCATGATTTATAAAAAGACACAAGGTTACGTTTCCCTGGGACCTCTAATGAAAAGCAAAACACAGAAGCTAAAGAGGTCTATTAGGGCCTGTTTACATGGAGGTGGGGGACCCCAGGTAGGTGAGGTAACCCGCTTAGGTGTGGTAACCCGCCAGTCCATACAATCTCTCATTTTACTTTGATCACGTTTACATGATAGGTGGGGTCACCCACCACATGTTACCTCACCTACCTGGGGTCCCCCACCTTCATGTAAACAGGCCCTTAAACGAGCTACGCTCGACGATCTGAAGACATTGATGGCATCGGCGATTGCTCATCAAAAAAAAATTAAATAAATAAATAATAACCGACACAACAAACACATAATGACTATATACAAATTTTATTGAAGGTCTTGAAGGATAATTTAGTCTTTAAGAATCTGCCTCAAGCATAAGTTAAAGTAGCCTTCTTCTCAAAACGAGAAAAGGAGAAACCAAAGCTCCTGGAAGAGACCTGAAGGGTGGTGCTGGCAAGGAAATATGCGCAGCCGCAGAATATGCGGAATGACGGTTACCGCGATTTCCCTCTTACACCGACACGCAAGGCAAACGTGACGCGCTGTTCAATTTTCGTAAATGACCGTTATCAAGTGCAAACGATCGTATGTGTTTAGGTCTATAGGGAAGGTTAATTGATCGCCTAGTATAAAAGAGACGCAAACTAGAGAGGAGTTCAGTTCGACGCCCTCTCCAGCCCTTCAGAGTTCCCTGCAAAAGAGGCTATACATGAACTTGGTATGCTTGAGCCTGTCGTAAGGTATTAAGACTTCGGAGCTGAAGAAGGTAATTGCCGAAGTCAATAATCGATAATTACTCGGGAAACTAGTACGAAAATCGCTCGTAGCTTGAAGGAACCAAATATAGGAACAAAATGCAGTTGGAAACTTCTTTCAAAATGGCATTCATTTCTTTGTTCTGGATTTAAGCTGCATTTCAATCCTAGCTTTTTTTCATAGTTTTCCCACTTACAGTCTTGTCAAAGACCAAATAAATAATTACATATACATCAAAACACTTACCACAAAGAACTTTTAAAATAAAAATCTGATGCATTAGATAGTTTTCTTGGTATAAAAGGAATACGCCATCAACTCTATTGTACAATGTACTGAAAACATATTACTTTAAGGTCTTTCTGCGCAGTTGTGAATTATATGTATTTCTTTGTATTAGCTCTAATCTACACTGATACCTGACCATCGCAAAACATTCCCGAAACTCAACCACAGAAGCATTCGCTTGCACTCAGAAAAAGTTGGCAAAGATAGGTGGAAAGCGTAGAACGGATATATAACTTAAGAAAAATGTACTGAGTAGTAAAACGAAGAACACAAACGAGAGGGGCATGGTTCAGTATGAGTGCAAAACACTTTCAATCTAGTAACGTGGTTGAAAACAGCCGTGAACGGCCTCTTTTATCGAAGATTTAAGAACACTGTTCGGTTCCTAGAAGGCCGATTTATAGCACTATTCTGAATTAAAATTCTAATCCACGATTTTTTCTCTTCCTTTCGATTATTCAGGATTATTTTGTGTAGTCATATCTGGATTTCGGAGATAGGATTGGCCTGTGTTTTGTAAGGTCCAGATACATGTTCCAAGTAAAGAAACTTTGCTTAAAATTTGGCTTAACCTGGGTAAACTTTTTCCACCTTTCGGGACAAGGTAAGATAAAATTTGCGATGTAACCAACGCCCGTCTTTGCCAACTTCACCCACGTGCTATGCCTAACTGCGGAAAAGCAACGGTGAAAAATCAGTGCGAAAAGTTCCACGAAACACGTGTACGGGTTTCTTCCCCACTAAGTTATTATTATACGGTCGAAACACATTTTCCGATGTCAATGAAACAGCAATCGGTTGTCAAAAGTGTGACACCAGTAACAGGAAACAAATATTCTGTTAAAAGAAATCGCAATCTAGTAGGCTGTAATTAGTGTCGCCCTTTTTTAGTTAGCGTTTTTTTTTTGTGCAGAGCACATTCGAACCATTTAGTCAAGTGATCCTTGTGCTTGTGGACATTCACGTGATCTAAGACGCCCATCCGCGTGAACTTGGAATTACGAGCAAGTGGTGTGCACGTTTTATGCACACCGTCTTAGAAGTGCCCCGCAAAGCGTTATTCAGAAAGCAAAGCACGCGATAAAACACCTCTATCACGTTTGTAACTCTCAAATCCCCCTCAGGGGTCCAATGACATCAAAAGGTCGGACTCTTGTTCAGTCATCATCGATGACTATAGGTTCAACAGCATCCATTTGTGGTGGTTGGGGCATGGCATAAATTAGAGCACGAAGATTGACACTACACTTGACCTCTTTCCATGGCCTCCGAGATACTCTCCTTTGAGTCTCAACTGACAACGCCCTGCGGGCTTTCCTGTGAAAAGAAAAATTACAGAGAAAGAGTAAATGCTATGACCACAGGGATCTCATTCTCCTACTTACAACAACCCGGAGAGTAGTAGAGCACGCGTTTCCTCAACCCCTACCCCACTCCTCGCTGGTTTTTTCCCGTTAACATCTTTTTGCGCTGTTGTCACAATCTGAACGCCTAAAATAAGGCTACCCCGGCGATAAGCAGAAGCAAATCTCTCGAAGATAAAGTAGGTGGACCAGGGTCCGAAATTAACTTTTTAATACGAGCGCCAGCTGGCGATCAAGTATATATTTTTGGTCGCCAGAGGGAAAATTGTGGTCGCCAAAAATTCCCCCTCCCTTTTTTTCAAATAAAAGTTTAAACACGAATAAAAAATGCATGGTATGGACGTTTTTGTGCTCAAAAGTTGCACTACTCCCGCTCCCGATACCAGAAAGCAACCGTACGTGTACGAGTGAAGTCTTATTTTTTCCACAAATTACTTTTTGAAGATATAAATGTAAAGCTATCTGGCCTAGAACGTAGGAACAGAAAGCTGTCTGCTCATGACTGCACTGATCATATCAAAACTCTATTTTCTTCCGTTAACTACCACGAAACATAGCCGCCATGTTGCTCGTACCAGGCCACAACTGTGCCACATTACTTGTACCAGTCCACAAAGTACATAACGTACTTACCGTATTTCAGCTGAAAACAACATGGCGGCTTGGAAATGTTCAACTCGTATTGATCGTAGCTGTTGTGGAGGTATTATTACAGGAAGATTCGTTTCACTTTTAATTAAAAAATATCAGCTGGACAAAAAGTAAGACACCTGTTGGCAAATAGCTTAGAGGTTTAAATTCTTAATCAGTTTCTCCGAACGTTTAAGTACACAATAACAACCAGCTTTACAAGTCACTAGCTGGCGACCACCTATGAAATTCTGGTCGCCAGGACTAAATTTTTAGTCGCATTGGCGACCAGGAAGGCGTAATTTTGGACCCTGTGGACCGATCGCGACGGCAAAGTAATGAAATAATTAACAAAATCGTAGAATAAAACTTGAATACTTTATTTTACAAACTTCGCCGCTTTAACATTTCTCTAATAACAATAATAATGCCAACTTACTTACCTCGAATGCTTGTTCGACAAGAATTGAAACTCCTCGGGGGGATCAATAAACTGTGGATGGATACCGCCTTTTGACATAACATGCTTCACTGACGGAGCTGGCTTGTTATGAACGACTGGTTTGGTATTCTGACTTACAATCACTTTGTTTGGCACAGCATTACTCGCCGCATTTGCAGTCACTCCACCCTCTACCTTGATGGCAGGTGCAGGTGCAGGTGCAGGTGCAGGTGCAGGTGCAGTAGTAGGGGGTTTGGGGAGCAGGTAGGGCTTGTTTCCCGCGCTTTGGGCAGCATAGTTGGGCACAGCTCGTTCTACATGGAGCTGGCCGTTAATGTATGACGTCACTGAGTGTTGGGCGTAAGGCACGATCTTGGTAGATCCGGGACCTAGAGCTGGACTGACGTCACAGTATGCTGGGTATGACCGCTGTTTTGGTGGCTCGGTGGACGTGTGCATTGTTTGTTCATGGTGTATTAGACTTGCTATAAACAAATTAAGAAAGAAAGAGTAAACATTTCAATTCTGGTTCATTAACAACGTAATACCTTGGCATTCATGAAAATGTTGTTTTTCGTTTTGTTTAAGGGGATGGTTAGATACCAGAAATATCACTTGTTGAGCCAGTAAAGACAGAATCTCATCTGCTGGCAGACTGGTCTGGTGTCTCAGTCTATTCCCTCTAGTGCTCGCTAAAATTAGCCTACGCGATCAGCGGGTTAAACGTATCGTAAAAATGAAAGAGTTTCTGGAAAAGTTGCAGTTTTCTGTAGATGCATTCTCCTTCTAAACTACGAAACATTTTAAAAAAAACTAACGCAAATTCCATATATAGTATGAATAAACAAATCTCTGCAGTCCCCCATCCTCCGGAGAAACATAAGAGACTCACCCTGATTGTGAAGAATCTTGCCGCAATAAGTGCACTCGCAGCCTTTCTTTCCTAAAGGAGAAGTTGCGCTGAGCCTCTTTGGTGAGGGGCCTGCAGAAATAAACAGACCAGATTTGGTTGACTTTGGTATTGCTTTGGTTTACATTGTTAAGGGTATGTTACTGTCCAACAAACTCGCGTAGCTTTGCCAAATTCTCACGCGTTTTCCCGCCCTGCGCGTCGGCTACTGTATTTGCGTTGATTGTCATCTTCGTATTATCCTTTAAAGCGGTTATTTTTAATGAAGGATCGCAAAATAATAAAACTTCTAACATCTGATAACTTGTTTCCGTCACTACGACATTACGGAGCTTAAGCAACAACGACGGCTGCGAAAATGTCATTTATAAAGGAAGCCGCACTGCTTCAAACTTGATCGCTCTTATTCCATGTCATTTAATTCGTCAAATGTTGGCAGTATTTTTTGGACTTGAGTTCTAAAAGACTGTATCGAACTTCAGGAAAAGAAAAGAAAAGTCGTTGTCTTGAGTTCACGCCCTCCATAAAACAAGAAATTCGGCATTTTCAAGTCGTAGTCGTGTAGCGACGGCAAAAATGCACGATGCACGTGAGGGTTGCTGTTTTGCCAATCCAACCTATTGTTTGCCGTTCTCGTTGACGTCGCCGTCGTCGTCGGAACAAAGCGTTGCAATGTTGGAACAATGTTGCAGCTATTCAAACCAATGCTGCAACGTCGCGTTGCTCTAATAAGCGTCGTTGCGAAACATCCCGTGTAACATCACCTTTAAGCTCCCTAATCTCGCTAAACGTACTCGTAGTAGAATGACGACGGCTACCATGTTTTCTCGCCAAAATGACGCTAGTTCACGCGCGTGCACTACTGTACACTACCACGTCTTGTAACCTAATGATCTCTAGTATCTTACCATCAATTCCATTCTGTTGAACTTGGCCGCCATCGTGAGATCTCTTCCGAGACATCATGTGGTTACTGGTTTGTGTAGGAAGCGGTTGGTTTTGAACAACAGGTTTAGCTGAGGGTATAGCCGCATATTTCCAGTCACTCGCCTTGGGTGGGGTCGGCTGAATCGGCACATAACTTTTGGAAGGGGGAATCATTTTCCGGGATGGGGAGGTGATTGAATGTCCTGTAGGGGTGGGTGGTGAGGGTGTGGTTGGCGATTGTTCCTTAGGGATGGGTAGGAGCGTTGGCTTTGGCGGTCTTGGTTTGCGCGGTTTAGGAGGATTTGCTTTGATTTTGTCGACGACATCATGGATTTTTCGTGTTTTCATCTGCTTTTTGGCCTTGATTATGGCGTCTGCTTTGGGTGTCTCAAGCCTCTTTAAACCTGAAAATAAAACCTTGATTTGAGCACAACAGAGAATACAAGATAGGTAACAGTCGACCTTCTCTAAGGCGGACACCGTCGGAACCGGCACTTGACCCTCTTGAAAAGGTATTCCGTCCTCGTTTTTAGGCTTATTTCTATTTTCTAAGGGAAAAGCCCTGGAAACGAGGTTCAAGGTATCCGCCTTATAGAGAGTCAGAGAAAATGACTTGAGAAAGAGACTAATTCCAAGTGTCCGTTGGATAGAGATGACTGCCTAAGAAGAATTGATTGTACATCTGTTCCCTTGACGAGAGTAGGAGCTAACAGTTTCAGAACTTCATTGGTTTGTTCTAACGCTAACTGGATCAAGCCCCCCAGATCATGCTCTCAGCGCGAGCAGGTAGGAGGCAGGTAAACCAGAGAAGCTTAAATACAACAATCTCATGATCTGAAACCGCGGCGATTACAAAATTTATAGTTATGAGTCAAATCAATCCACATACATTGGGATCTGATTTCCTGTGTGTTTAATGCCCCTCCGGGCACTCGGCAGTGATGCACTTTATTATACAGTTCCTGACAGAGCCGCCGAGAAAGTCTGGTCAGCGGTGTGGCTTTCATATAGAATGGTGACCTGGGTTTTAGTTTGCGTGGGCTGGGTGGCCTGTACCCATGCACAGCCGTTAGATGCCGAGTGAGGTTTGGACGCGAATTAAACACCTGCAAGGAACAAATAGCAGAAATTTGTTATACTTCAATTCCAACAAAGCAACCATGATTAAAATCAGGTTAAAGGAACCTACATCTTAACTCTTTGCATCCATGAAAATACCGAGATGTCCAAGAAAATCAAATTAGAACAGTCAGTTTCATTAAAAAATTTTAATAATGAAATTATATCAGAAAAGGGTTTTGTTTCCGCGGACGTTAAAATGCCTTCAGAAAAAAAATTTAGTGAAATGAATAACCTTGAGTAACATCAACAAACAAATAACAAAACAAAGCATTTATGGGCTTCAAATGGCCCAGCTTTAGGCTTTCACCGACAGACTTGCAGTTCCATTAGCAATAATCTTGTAAAGCATAATTTATAGCTTGTTGCTTCCTTCCATATGAAATATCATTTAAATTGAGTATCAGAATACGCACATAACATAAGACACAACTGTGCTACTAAACTCAACCTTAAAATACTTTTTCTAAGCTAAAAAAGCTTTCTATGTAAACCCCAAAACTGACCTTGTCACACCGTGACACTGCACATTTGTACATTTTGTGAATTGACATGTGGCTGGAGAGACGCTCTGCAGATAAGAAAAATGTCAAAAAAAGCAGTGAATTTCTTGTAGAAGGACTATTTTTAGTAAATCTCAACCATTCTCGCACACTGAATGGCATTTGTCTGCAAAACAACAAAGCAACAGCACTTGATTAATAAATCTATCAAACACCACAAAAATTAATAGAAGGGTATTGTACCAAGAGAAATTGAACACATGCAGAAATTTAGTGAACGATGAAATGGTATTATGGGCAATGTTAAAATAAGAAAAATAAAAAAAAACCTAACTCACACACACAAAAAAAAACTTTGTTACCCTTAATACACTTCAGTCAACTTTTTTTGGACTGGATAAGGTTCAAGACATTAAGAATGCTGTTCACCAAAAACAATAAATAAATCATGCAAAAAAACTGATATCCCGTTTTGTACCCACATCCTCAGTGCAAGACAACTTTATTTCATGCCTAATAGACCTTTTCGGCTAACTCAATGTTGTACCCAATTCAAACCCTTTGGGAATAAAATGTTTTGTTTCAGGAATTTCCATATCATTTAAATGTGAATGCCACATTATAATGCAAATACAATACACAAAGAATCTTATCCCCGGGAGATTTGAATTGGGTACAACATTGAGTTAGCTGAATAGGTCTATTGCAAGCTCAGTCAGGATTCAGTATTGAGAATGCTAATACTTCTTTTTCCCAGCAATGTCTGTCTTAGAGGAAAGCTTACTGTGCAATAACAAAAGGAAATCTTCACAAATACAGAAATACGTGGACCACGCTGTGCATTTCTGATTAGTGTTGGATTTATAGTAATTTAGCAAACATTTTCCTATTTGTTCTGCTTGTTGTCGTTAATCTGTTGAACCTTCGTATTTCGCTTTATTTTGCTTGTTTGTTTATTTATTTATTTATTTTACTGTTTCGCCTCCTTTTTATTTGCCGCCCTGTTATTGTAAAGTTTATTGTAATGTTATGTTGAATGATGTTAAATAAATAAATTATTTTTAAAAAAAAGCTTACTGTGAAGCATCTATTTCACAAACCTGCTCTGTTAAACACTTTGCCACAAACTCTACACGTATATCTCGTTTCCAGTCCGCCTCCATGACCCTTTCCAGATAAACCATCTAAAGAAAGAAAAACAGATGTTTAATTAATCAGTTATGTAAGCATACCGAATGAGTCTTGTGTGTTAAATTTATTGGTAAGCTGTCATTTTATTTTAGAGCTGCACTGTTCCCCAAGGCTCTGTCCTTGGACTTTGCATATATTAAAATAAGCATGTAACAAAAACTAGATTGTCTATCCAATGTCCTGCTAAATAATTAATTATAATGAATATTATCAATCTAATCTATAGGTCACACTTTCATCAGCAACTTACACCATATTTATTTAGCCTGAATTTCATCCGGTTACTTCGAGTTGTTATTACTCCCTCAGTAAGAGGAGAAAACGACTCGAAGCAATCGGATGAAATTCAGGCTAATAATTATTGATACAAACTAGACATAAAAAAAAGAATGACTAGAGTGCATCTAGGTTTCTATCTATCATTCATTTATTAATCAATTTTTTTTTGTGCCTGTCTTGACTAACGTACTTAAGCTAATCATGGGCATCAAGCATTGTCATGTGTAATTTAAGTTTGAATAATTGTTGTTGATGATGTTGTGGTTACTATCTGGCTTTGTTTGAATGAGTTTAATATGCTTACCCGGTCTTTTTAATCCACCATATTTCTTCCAGTAAATCCAGCACAGTGTACAAAGCCAGAACTTGTGCTGAGAGTTTGGTACACCCCAGGGATACCATTGTTGGGATGAGGTTCCTGTACACACCACAAGTGCAAAAAATGAATATACTAGATAAACCATCAAAAACTGCCAGATAAAACAAACTTTGCTAGATGTTCATAGGTGTGGCATGTCTGTAACGTTCCAAGTGAGGTTTAAACCTTAAAATTCACTTATTTTGCATTTAAGAGAGCAGAAATTAAGTAAAAACAATAAAAAATATCTATAATATTCTTAAGATTAAATGAGACAGTTAACTAATGGGACCATGAGCATTTAAGTTATTCTGTTTGTTGTTATATTTTTATTTGACTTGTCATACTGCCTGAATAAGCCTTTTGCATAAATATAGATAATACACATCCCCAGAATCTTACCCTTATAATAAATGGTCCATAATGTGAAAGACAGATCTCTCTATCAATCATCTGATTTTTGGTTGAATAATGATTGCAGATGCACTGTTGCAATAGTATCGAGGCGTTTCAACAAAAACTTGAAGTAGCCAGCAGGTTTGAATAGAGTAACGAACTGTATGAACAAAGGGCCATTAGTCCCCTTATTCTAGGGGGGTGAGGAGGGGGTTTGGGCGTGCTCTGACCCAGAAAGTTTTTAAATTTCAAAGTCCTAAAATGCGATTTTCAGCGTTCTGCGGACTAAATTTGAGGACAAATGAGTGCGTTTTTCATTCAGGAGACTGTAGCTTTCAATCAGTCACACAATCAATTCCTACAAGCAATGAACAAATGAAAACTAAATGACATACTTTAGCAGGTAAACAAATTCTGCATAAACCTATAGGGAAACTTGTGAAAAACGGCTGAAATATAGCGTTCACATGACTAAAGCAACGTAAAACCAGTGGGCCGTCATAAAAACACGTTTCATTCAGATTTTTTGATAAATTTTTTGTTTACAACGTTATTCAAACTAGTTGCTTCTTCTTTCTTGAAAAAAAGGAGCTGACCTCTATCAGCAAAAAAGCCAAGGTGTTTCGTCGGCCGACTCAGTGCTTATTGATACGCCTCGTATCTTTGTACGAAGACCACTATTCTTGAAACTATTGCAATAGTATTTCAACTATCGTAATACTACTGCGTCACCTCTACATACCATAGCAGCTCTCACACGAGACACCCACAAGATTGCTGGCCACACCTGGTGGAGGTGTCAATATTATAGTTGATGTTTGTTTTTTTCCTGATTGAGTCGTACTACCACCCCTAAACAAAAATAAAATAAAATGAAAAAGAACAACATAAGCAAGGAAAAAATTGGAAAACTGAACATTTTTAGCTGCTACAAAAAGTCAGATATTTCCTGTGTTTTCAATGTTAGTGCATATGAATTACCTTAACATATAATTTCATAATTAAAGGAGCTGTGTCACGAAATTCAGCCAAATTAGGAAATTACAAAATGCCAGTAAAATTAAGAGAAACATGAAAATAACCGCTTAAAACTTTAAAGGAAGGTTAAAATAACATAACAGAAACAACAGATGCCAAGGATGGGCAAAACTGAAGAAGATTGAAATGGATTGAATTAGGGTTTTTGAAAACTGTTCAGCCTAACCGTTTTTCAAAGTTGATACCTGCTGCTTGCAACTTCAAAAATAATGCTCAGGAGACATATTTGTTTGTCTCGGATCTCTAATTTTGTCATTTACCTGTAATTTCTTTGCTTACTTTAAGTTCCATGGCGATTGACGCTGAGTAATTGGTAAAATTAAACAAAATGAACTGGACTGCCGTGACACAGCCCCTTCAATAGACTTCTTATTAAATTACAATTTACACAATGTCATTATTTTTGAACAAACGACTAAAAAAATAAAAAACGAACAAAATCTCAGAGACCTGGTTTGACCACTGTTACTGACAATGTTATATTTGTAAAGTAAATTGTGTAGTTCCAGAAAATATCCAGACCCCCACCACGGAGGGAATTTCACTTAGGACCTCCCCACCTCCCTGGATTTTCCATTTTTGCAGGGAACTGATGACCCCCCACCCCTTCGGAATTTCCACAAATGTGACAAAGACCCCCCAACCCCTCTGGAAAAGTTCATTTTCACGAAGAAAGACTATTAAAGTAGAAGAATGAGGTAACTTATGGTTAGTACCCAACGGTTTCCATCAGAAGCTTGTATGCTTCTGTATCCAGTTATTTGAGTGATCTCGCAACATTAAAACACACTACACCGCCACAAAGTAACCTGATCTGTAATTTTTGCTCATCTCTTACTTTTAATGAAACAGAGAAAGTTAACAACTCGGTTATATTTGTGAATTTACCTTAATCAGGGCAAGCTTCGATTTGTTATTCGTCTCATGGGCGTAATGTTGATAGAATTAACGCCATTTCGTGCGGGAATGCAGAACAAGTCAAACTTACGACCACAAAATTAATGCAAAACAAAGAGGAGAATAAAAACTCTGAATTCTGAAATGATAACAATGAATACCCCCTGCATCTTGAAGATACTTGAAGGGAAACCAAGTTCAATTTACTGTTTTTCGATCGACTGATGCGACGTGATGCGCGATGGCCGTATGTTTGGTGAAAATTATCGACACCATTTCAGCGAGAATTCGATCAAGAACATGCCACACGTTTAACCACAAAAGTAAGGGAAAATGAAAAGGAGAATAAAAACTCTTCATTCTAAAATGGTTACAATGTATAGCTTGTGCTTCGTGAGGCAAAATTGCCACTCTTCTGATCTATCGATCGACTGACGCAACATGTTGTGTTGCGTGATGTGTTGCATGCGTTGATTTTTCGGGGAAGACTGGTAACGAGTAATGGCGGCCGAATATACGAGCATGCGATAAAACGAGTTGTAGTCGGTCTAATTCCTTTGAAATTACATCCAAAACGCTTTTGGAAGAAAGGAAACCTGGTTAAGATTAAAAGGAACAATCTTAAGTGATATATTTCAAGTTATTATGTCCTAAAAATGATCTACCAGGTCGGTAAGAAGCAATGTTCGATCTCAGGTCGAAAACAAAATGATATTGCCCCCCCTGGAAAGTGATTTTATGGTCCAACCCCCCTCCCTTCTGGAATTTCCTGGGCCTCTGACCCCCCACCCCCCTGGAATTTCCAATTCCCTCCGTGGTGGGGGTCTGGATATTTTCTGGAACCACACATTTTCATTTCCTCTAGCTTCAAAATAAACAGATCACACAGAGTTCTAAAAAAGCCTCTGGGTCAAACCTATCTTCATGTCAAAGGGTTATTTAAGCTCTAAAAATAAGCTTCTGGTCTAACTGGTGTCTTGTTTGAATAGGGATTGGTTTATTTTGTATTTGAAAGTAATTACAAATATAAGTGTCTGCAGGCTTGAACACTTGGAAGGGCAGATAAAACAGGCTCTGTGCGTTTTGAATTTAGGCGGTTTTAAAAAAGTTACGTTGTGATCAAGAAAACAATAATAACTTACAGTCCAGGAATGTATATCTGTGTTAAATTACATTCCTTGGAGACAGCCTTGAGTCGTTTCTGCAAAATACAAAAGTAAAAACATATCATTCAAATGGTACTTTTGTAAAAATGATATGAACATGTCTACCTGTAAATAATGTATGTTATTTTAGCTGGAACAATGATAATATACTAACCCTAGTGTCTTCATTTTTTTACAACAATTGCTGGTTTGCATGCGGCATCTCAGCGGCCATGTTAGTGGTCAAGAACCAAAGCTTTTCTCTCATCTGGGAACTAAGCTGTATTGTCGTGTAAATTCTTCGAGAAATTTTGACCCCCAACATGGCTGCCTTGTTACGTGGTTGCAAACCAAGAATAGTTCTCAAAAGAATTCAATCAGTTACTGTGTGTACAAACACTATGTCTTAATACACTACTGTAATACATTGAAATAACCATGCCTTTCTTCATGTTAAATTTAGAGGAAACACAAACACATACATCAGGAAGTTTTTAAATCATTAAAAATAACCTTAGTAACAGAGCAGACGATTGTCTGTTAACAACATCCCATATGAGCATGGTAACGTAAAGGTCAAGATAACTTCCAAATACACTTAAGTATTATTAATTTTGTTCAAGTTCCCTGCCTACCTGGTGCAGATATCTGTCTGTGGTTTTCCACATGTAATAATACTCAACTATACTTGGTAGACTCTTCCATGGAAGCTACAATGAACAAAATAAAACCTTGCTTTAGTGTAAAACCTAGCTTGCTTGGCAACTCTCTGCAACCTAGTGCGACTACTTTCTAGAGCTTGTCAGTTTAAAATCTGTCAGGGACTCAATTTTTTGACCATGATGGGAAAACCAAGATTTTTATGCAAGATTAACAGTTTTTGTCTTTTAATGATACACCATTGAGTAGTCCAAGGTATATAGAGAACTGCTCATCAACTGAAAACGCTGAGCCAGTGAAAAGTTTTTTCTGAGACCTACATATTTTTTTACCCTAATTCATAGAGTAAAGTAAATAGCCATAACTACTGTGGGTGTTATGACAATGAATAATAACTCAGCAAAGAATGTAATTTGAAATCTCTAAAAACTGGAGCATTTATCATAAAATTAATAATCTACATAAGGTTCTACTCACAAAGTCTTTTTGAATGTCTGAAAAATCTTTTCCATATTTTTGAAGGGCTTCTTCAAACAAGTTTGCCTCTCCTAAAATAGCAAAAAATTGATAAACAATTAGTTCTTTAACTCATTAATGTTAAATGATATAATTATGTCTAAATGTCAAGTTTTCATGTGAAGTTAGGAATTTTCACACATCATGGAAGTCAAGCAACTGCAAAGAAATGTACACATGATACACATGCTTTGCTTTCTTTCTCGCTCTGGTTGCAGTCTCCATTGTCATTGCTTACGTTTGCTAATAATGGTTCACTGAATTCTCCAGATGAGGGTGAAATTTAAACACAATCCCTTCAATTTCCAATGGGCTCAGGTAATCCGGATTGAGAGTTCTAAACAGAGATTTATCCTACTGAAGAAACACCTTCACTTCACCACATCAACACAAACTGAATGTCACCAGTAACCAACCTGCAGACCACTCTTCCATCTCATCCCGGCACAGAACAGGTCCACCGGCAGGAACAAGATTAGCTATTGCCTTGCCAATGTTGTAACCGTTATTGTGGAGTATAAACATGCCATGAGCCTAAAAAATATTTGTCAATTGATCTTTAAAATGATAACCAAAATATTCAAAGTACAGCAGAACCTCAATATAATGAAGGGCCAGGGGACTAGCAAAAATTGTTTGCTATAACAAGGTTTTGTTATATCAAGGCTCTTTTTTATAAACTTTACTATTACTTGGGTAAAGAAAATCATTCATTACACCAAGGACTTCTTCATATAGAGGGTCGTTACATGTACATTGCGGCTCCACTGTACAATAGAATCCCAATCCTGAAACCACAATTTGGCCTGTTTCCCCAATCAAACACTGTAACCCTCAACCGCCACCTTGGCCAAAGATTTGAAAAAATCAGAATTCCACTTTAATTCAGTTTTTAACTTGTGAATTACGCGTAGCATAAGGAACGAGTTATTGTGGGCACCTCCCCTTGCTTGTATCTTGTTAAACATTTGAGTTACTCTGAGATGTGCTGTAAACATTACCACATCATCTTTTCAATATTTTTCCTTTAAGTTTAAGAGTGAAATTTGAGTTCAGAAAGAGGTAATTCATTATTTTAAAAATCAGGATTTGGTCACATGAAAAGCTACAAACTTACTCAAAACCAAATCACTATTATTTTGCTTAAAATATTACCACTAATCGCTTTTTGAAGGTAAAATAATATAACTTTCATTTTCATAAAAACAATGTCATATGACCTCTTGGTGCAAATGGCCTATTAAGATCCACAGCATTAACCTTTTTGAAAAAGTTTTCCTGAGGTAGAAAGAAATTAAATGACAAGTATTCAAGAACATCTGATATATCTTTAAAAATAGACCATTTTACAGTTGTGAGCTTAGAATCCCAGCCTTTCAGTGAATGTGAGCCTGAGGTTGACCTTGTTTTGATACAAACCTCTTTCCTTTTCATATGGAAATTATGCTTAAAAATACCAGTTTGAATAAGAAAAACATGATTTACATAATAAAGCAGGAAGGGTTGTATCAAAACAATGTCAACTCCAGCCTCGTTTCCACATGTAACTGTAAAATGGCCTACATTCAACCTTTGAAGTCTACTGGTTTACTAAGGATAATGAAAAAAGTCACTCACCAAAGTAATATCCCTTGAAGCTGCTGCAGCACTCATATGAAGGCTAGGCTGTTTTACTGAGCTGCTGCAGTCAAGTGCTCTTGCAAATGTTCCAACGGATCTATAACAAACAAATAACCAGTACACACTGTAAGTGGTTTACAAGGATAAGCAAAAGACATTTTTAGTCAAAGAGGTCCAGATCAACAGGGACTCCATTTACACTAACTCTGCTAAATTGGATGCTCCTGGATAAATATTGATTTTTTAAAAAAGAGTACATCCTACTCTTTCAAATGTTGGATGCAAGTACATGTAGGTTTATTTCCTTGCCCAAAGCCACTAGCTAGTCTGTCATTAAAATACGTTTTGGAAGGGTAAGTGAAGCAATGAAAAAGTGTTCATATTCCAAGGGAGTAACTTAATTAGCCCCAGGACACCAAACGGTTACGCCAGCTGGGCATTGACTGACATCACGTTGTAATCAGATCATATGTGTCTTGCTTAGTCTTTCGAGTAGCTGTTTTCTTTATTTCCCTCCCTCCCACTCTGGAGGCTTCTGTCAAGTCCTCAGAGGCCGGCCTAGGTTTGCTCATTAAAGATATCTGAACAGATTCACTGTCTTGTTGTTTGTTGAGGTGTGCGGGGACACTGCGCTCCAGAAAAAAGTCAAAGACAAGCTTTACAGCTTGCTAAAATAATAATTTTTATAATGAACCTTAGAAGCCTAGAAGGGGCTGGGTTACTCAGGGAGGCTTGTTGATCAATAATTCTCAAGCACTGGTCCTTGAAAATGTCAAAGGTGAGCACTGGATTTTTAATTATTATTATTATACCTTGCTATTACGAGGAACTGGTCAATGTGTTGATCTTGTAGAGGATTGTTTGGATCCCACACTAATGTCTCAAGCTTTGAAAGATCCCTGTCATCTTGTAACCCTATAAAGAACACAAGCTTCTTTAAATAGCTCATCAACAAAAAATCTTGAAGTACCATCAGCAATAATGAGGGGCCAAAGGAGATCCCAAGTAATTTTTTTCATTGATACTTAACATATTTACTGGAAATTAAACAAGAATGTTCCATCCCAGAATTGCTGTTGTAGTTTTATCTTATGTAGTAGCTGTTGCTACTTCTAGTTAGGATCATGTCACATAGCCTCATTACAGTAAAGTGTAGTTTCATGTCTGAAGACAAGATTTAATCGTGAAAAAATTAAATTTTTAAAAAGAAAGTCCTTGACAAAACCTCAGCAAGCTCCTGTAAGTGTTTGTTTAAATTTTGAGTTTCCATTGTATTATAAATTGATAAATGGTTTAAAAACCTCTTAGTCTCCAACAATAAAAATTACCTTTTATAGCAGTTTTGGGCACATGAGCCTGATATGCTGTCCCAATTCCCATTTCACCTCTGTCTGCAACTAAGGTTTTTTGTTGTGGGTCATAAACCAGGAAGTAGTGGAACCAGTCCTATGTAAAAAATACAACATAAGTGTAATCTAGTTGTCTCATGGTTTGAGCATGGTATACTAAGTATACCATAGTAGTATATAAAGTCTTTATATATCTGGCCCCAGTTGTTCAAAAGGTGATTAACACTATCCATGCGAGTAGTTTCCCTAACCTTTATCCACTGGATAGTGATCAATTGATCTGGTGGATGGCGCTATCCAGGGTTTGAACAACTGGGGGAATGTAGTTTTAAAAGTCTTTTGGATGAAATCAAGGAGGAGGAAATTTATTCAACATGGTAATATAAAAACAAGAATTACTTTTGATTACACATTTCTTGAGTAAGATGTGACAAGATTTTTTTTCTTCCAGTTAAACCTGTATTAAGCAGTCACCATTTCGCAATGGCCAACTGATCACTTTGAGGTTGACTGTTTAAATACAGGTTTGACAAACCAACGAGTCCCTCAAGAACATGAAGGTGGTGAGAAAGCAAAATCTCCAAAGATCCCAAAGTGTTTCTACTGATTCTTGTACCAAAAGAAAGGAAATAAAAGACCGCTAAACACTTAATCCCGGTGTAGCTAGCACATTACTAGTTATGTACATCTTGACCAAGTCACCACTTTATAGAGGTGAGGACCATTAAAAATAACTTGCTGAGACCTTGGAAAAGATAATCATGGCCACCTAAAGGAGATCACAGCTTATGTACACAAGTAAGTTCTACTTACAGTATTTAAGAAAAATGATTTCTGGGACTTAGATAAGTGAGCGCTTTAAAGAGGTTGAATGCTTGAAATACAGCTGGTTTGACTGCATTTTATTCCTTCTCTAATGTATTCTTTTTTTTTTCAAAAACACAACCTCCAATTTTTCCCTAAAGTACTGAGATGTTGTCAACTCATGACTCAATTAAACTATTAACACACCTCTTTTTCTAAATACTTTGGTAAAACTTCTGCTTCATTGTACAGTGTGACCAAACATTTCCCTCTGAAAGAAAATAAAATAAATTAACCTGGCTCACTTTGGAATTTCTTTGGAACCACTTTTTAAAATCGTACAATGAATTTTTAATGTGCCAAAGCTAATGCCCAAGTTATATACCTCATTGGTACTTAATTTCCCAGGTACTTACAGTTGTAATTTCCGAATTTTGGTGAGAGAGTATTTTGTGGGTTTTTTTTTGCGATTTAACAAGTTAACATGAAAAAAAGGGTATTAAATTTTGCGATTTTAAATGTTCTCAACTTCATTTTCTTTTTCTAAGAAGTCTGAACCATTAAGAAAATTAGATAAACTGGAACAAGGGATATGTGAAATCTTTGCAAACTAACATCATTTCACGGCAAAAGATACAAAATGGAGCTTACCAGTAAAACCAGAAAGCAATTTGTGTTTGTCGATACATATCGTTGCTATTACATGTCAACTGTCATTTGAATTTTCTATATGGGTATTTAATTTCACCAGCTTTTAATTTCACAAGGATTTATTTTTGGGGGGTTTTAATTTTGCTATTTTTTTGCAATCACAAAAAACGCGAATTTAAAGACCAGCGAAATTAAGTACCAATAAGGTAACCATTATTAGAGATTTGTCCATATTTTGCTTCAAACTGTATTAACCCTTTACACCCCGATATTCTCTGGACTGATCAACATACATTTCCTGAAAGAATTAGCTGAGATAATTAAATAAGAGGCCAAAGCATTGATAATGTTCTGATTCTGTCAGGAGAAAATTGACATCGGTCACTCTTGGGACCTTACGGGTTAAGTATGGCAAATCAAGTTCTGATTTTCCACATTAATAGGATTATTTTTGTCAATTTTGGTGGACAAAATCTGAATTAAATTTGAATCAAGTCTATTTTCACGGCTGTTCCCTTAACAAAACTCATGGCTTCCAAAAATTCGGTCACTTTGGAAAACTAGCTGACCATGTCTTTTAAAGTAACGTGAAGGGATTTCACCTCGGACACCTGGATCAGAGAAAAGGTGGTTGTCCAAAGGGGAACCAAGATCAAAGTTAATTTTAGACCCTGGACAAGTAACTTACAGCTAAGTTAGTAATCTCCAAAAAAATGCTGATGAACTTTTAACCAATTCTTTTCTACCTAGTGAATTCAATTAACGGGCACTTCTCCCTGCAAATCATCAAATCTGATTAACTAGAATATTACCTTATAGTATTAGCGTTGATGTTTTCATATTGCCGTGACAAAAATACTTCTCTGTGGCTCAGCTGATGTCTCAATAAATCTTCCATTTCGTTATCTCCCATTTCAATTTCTGCATCTTCCTCAGCTTGCACTGTGTAAAAACAAACATCCATAAGAAACATTACTAAAGAAAAGCTTGAATTCCAGCATGTCCTTTAGACATGTACAAGCAGCTCTGGCATTCTGCTTGCCCAGTGCCATTGCTAGCTTGTGTTAGCCAATGAAATAATCACAAGATGACTTGTGTCGACCCTTGCCCATTGGACAAGTGAGGTTACTTGCCCAAAGAGAAAATCTGCTTGTCATGGAAGACCTGAAAGAACTTTCTTCAAGGCCTGAGTAACCAAATACTCCACTGGAACTTGCTGAAGGTGTTGACAATTTCTAACAGTCAAGTAATTTAACATCTTGGCATGCTACACGAAAAAACATGCATTTATTTAAAGCTGAGTGACTGGTAATAACCTTCAAATATGTTAATGAAAAACGTTTCACAGTTTTTTATTCTGAACTGGTCTTGTAACTAAAGATCCCAGACTCAGTTATTATGGTATGGTATTGAACTAGAAAATTTTATCACTTTTAGTATTAAACCATGATATATTATTGTTCAAAAGCACTACCAGTGCTGGCACGGACTGTGGGTAAATAACAACTACTTTGTGACAACCAGACCATGACATTACGTTTGAATAAATCATGTAAATACCTAAAATTAGTATTAGTAAAACCATCAATGTTAAGTACAATCTAATTAGCACCATTATGGACATAATTCAAAACTTTTATGATAGAAAATCACTTCTGTTGGGCATGCATTAGATAAGTTTTTTGGTTCAGATTTTCACACTTAGAGAAAATGTTTGTCAAAATGCCAAAAAAATATACTATGCAAATAAATTTTACATCATGTTTGTACACTGTAGTAACACAATATAAAACCCCTGATGTGTCAAGATTTGTGGTACAACTTGTTTTTTGGCCATCAACTCCACCTTACTTCTGAGGATTATTTACATATGTATTTTTAAGAGTCACAAACACATCAGGTCAACTTAAGTTTTAAGAATCATGCATTATTGGATTGCTGGTACATCTTTTAAAAAATACTCGACAAAATAGTGCACTGCAGTGGGTGAATTTGTATGATGCACATCATGAAAAGTGTGCCACAGAAAACAAATATATGGAAAGCCAAGAAAGTTTACAATGAAAGTAAGGAAAACTCTTTGTTTATGGTAATGTATCATACTGAATTCAAAAATATGAACAAAGGAAAAAAATGCACCACAACATATACTTAGATATGTCCTATTCCCTGTGCACATAAAAAAACTCAAACACATTGTGAACTACACAGTTCACCAGTCTAAGGAACAAAATCAATTTGTGTCAGTCTACAGATTTTTGCTGTAAAAGAGATGAGGTTAAGTTAGTTGAAAAGTTAAGTTTCGGTCAGCAGAAATTTTTTCAACTTCGAGGGTTTATCAGGCTTCCAAAGGCTTTTGTTCAGCCAAAAGTTTTAACTTTTTGGACAACTACCTTCAGTTATATGGAAAGTTGTGAATTTGACTTAATTTGAGAAAGACAACCATTAATATGTATCTCTACATTGATCTTAATTTTATTGAACTTTGCAGTAATGATATTAATCTTTACTAAAAGCAGCAGTTATCCAAGGATTTGAATATATAGAGTAGCTTCTTAAATCCAAGAAAATTATATACTAAAGATCATGGGTTCAAATTACATGTGTGTCAAAGAATATCATAAGTATTGTTACTGTATATCTAAATCAGTATTAATCACAATGTCCCCAGGGCACAAGGTAAATTAAAAAACACAAATACCATGGGTCATCATCTTAAGAAAAATGGAAATTAAGTGGGTACAGATAATATTTTACTTTCTTAAGACTTCCAGCTATTTTACTGGTGATTTCATCAACACAACATAGTACATGTAAGGACAGAGCACAGTTCAACAAATTTTCTGTTATGCTTTCCTAAATCTAGTAACAAATAAAAACAACTCCATACAGCAGAAAAATCCACTTTTCAATGGAAAATCCGATAGTTACTTCAAAAAGTGAGTAATT
This sequence comes from Porites lobata, assembly GCA_942486035.1. Taxonomy (NCBI): domain Eukaryota; kingdom Metazoa; phylum Cnidaria; class Anthozoa; order Scleractinia; family Poritidae; genus Porites; species Porites lobata. The sequence goes on from CALNXK010000037.1 coordinate 1,647,927, forward strand.
CTTAGAAATAATAATATTGATACACACAGTGGACTGGGAGCAATATAAACACAAAGCAATGAGTAAAACTGGGGTATATGTCTTTCTCTGAACTGTTATTGACAATTACCATATAAAAATTCTTGTGCTAAGGAGATGAAACACAGAGTGAAAAATTCATGTCATTCTAGAACCTCCAATTGACTTATTAGTTCTGGTAAATCTAAACAAAGACCAACTTTCTTGATAAATAATCAGAAATGTGTGTTTCTTTTCTATTATTTTTCGCAGATGACAATAAAGAAAGGAGAAGAGATACACAAACAATATTTTTAAAAAAATAATATTTGCATTTGAAAGTAAACAAACATATATGACAACGCAAAAAAATGCCCAAATCAAAATTTTTGAAGTAGAGATGTGATTTCCAGCCTTCTTATTCTCAGAATCTATAGAATTCTGTCTAAAGCTTAAAGGATATTTACAAGGTATACTTTCTGAGCACTATCCCAAGTCAGGAAGAAAAGAATGCTAACCATGGAAGCAAGGTCCCACATTAGTCTAGGTCAACATTGAATTATGTCACTTATATGGTAAATTATGTTAAGTTGTATTTAACCACTTTATAAGGACAATGAAGAAGAAAAAACTATACCACCACTTTTTGCTACCTGTAAATAGAAAACGTAGGAAAGTGTAGGAGCACTTTACAGGCAACCTTTTTTGACAAGATACAAACTAAAGCTTTAAAAAACTGATACTTACATAAGTGCCTTTCAGCTTGCAATGCCAGCGTCGAGGATAAATCTCGCTTTCTGTAAAAACACTGGACTTTTGCCTCCACTTGTCCATTGCTTGTCTTAAGAAAAAAGATGAAGTGTGTTTCATTTTCAAACATCCTCGCATAATTAACATATTTATGAGTACGCACAGAGCCACCTTAAATTTTTACCTTGGTCAACTCCTCAATTCTTCGTATTTGATACGGTAAAGCCGGGTTGGTTTCAACATACACATAATCTGTAAATAGCATAGAGAATAGGGCTGTTAGTCACCGTCTAATTTCATTGACTGGGCGGGTTGCAGCGAAAGAAAACGCACATGGTCACCAAGACAGGCCGCTAGTTGGTAACCGTATCGCGCGCACGAAAACGACAACGACGATTCGCGGCGAATTCGGAAAGTTTGTCGGTTTCAGTTTCATTTCTTATTGAATCGTATCTACATTTTTCGACAAATTACAGGATTATCAGTGTCCAGATATCAATTGTACGAGATTTCCCTCGGGTTTTCAAGAAAAGAAGGGACAGTGTGTAATGATGTCCCCGACAAGTTCGTACACCGTACGGCTTTTGTTCACTCGCCCGGTAGACAGGCAAAATAACGCAATCGTCCGCGCGTTAAAACTTATCACCTTTGTCAAGGAAAAGCTTTTATTTCCTAGTTGAGGTTTGCACAAAGAGTGAAGCTATCAAATCTGGGAGACAAAAACGACGTCCCAAAGATTTTTTTACGACGAGGGAAGTTGAAGCATTTCGTCAAAAATTCCCCCAAGTTTATATTGTGATCACACTCACCTCCAACCCGGAAAACATTTGATGCGTTCGCCATGTTACTTTTATGGCGGGAGTTTCTTATTCGAAACTGCGATCAATAAGAATTACAAATGTCAAGTTCTTCATGGAGCCTGTGCACTATTCCACCGAAAACGTCATACACCACACACGAACGCGGCCATTATTGTTCACCCCTCCAGCGAACCACGCGTCTTTTGACGTCACGAACGGAACGGGCTCGCCGCGTATTGTCACGAAGCTGTCAGATTGAAACAACAGCGCAGACTCGGACGAGTCGTATTCTTTCGTACAGCGTCGGATTGTTTAGATTGACGTAAGCGTGATTGACAGTTTGTTTGTATGTTTACTGGTTGCAACCTTAACCGACGCACGCCCAGGCGTTCCTGATTTTGATTGGTTCGCAAGTCGACATAACGCAAAATGCGTTCATATAGTCACGGCTTCGAATGATAACAGTTGATAATTCTGTTTAAATTTTGTAAAATATTTTGGGTGCAAATAACTGTATTTTGGCTCAGTTCGATACATTGCTAGTTTCCTTGACATCTTTAAGAAAATGAAGGCACCATTTTTGTTCTGAAAAAAACGTTTAACATATCAATATGCAACAGAACGAAAACGTCTGCTGCTAAACCAATTAGCATTGACAGATCGCAACGAAAATCAAATCTTCCTGCTTCATGTTCGGTTGTAAAAGTTATCATTTACCGTTCTGACCTATCAACTCAGTTGTCATTGAGGGGAATGCTACAGTATGTAACAGTCAATTCAAAAATGTTCAAAAATACATCTTGTTCAAATTGGGTTTGATTTCTGACGCTGTCCGTAATTTGATACCGTACTTTTTTTGATGACACATTTCAGCTTTTGCGCAGCCGTAGTTGAAGCGGCCGGAAGAGTATTAAACCGGTTTATCCTGTCTGACAAGCGGGTATGTTGCGACCAACAACAATAAACGGAAGGCTGGATCTGTCCGTTGATTGGTTGCTTGTTCCTATAAGAAAGTGATGGAAGTTTCTGGACAGTGGACACGGGAAATAAAATGCGTTCACTGGTCTTCAGTCTGTTTAATTCGGAGGAAATGCGAGTGGAAGCTGTATAGGGACTAAATATCCATTGAGATATTACACGTAACTGAGAAGCCAGTGTAGGGACTAACATCAGCTATAGACTTTAAAATAACAAACATTTGAATAATATTGGTACTATGCTGGAAGGATGCATCAAAATATAGTATGATTGCCTTCAGTAAATTGGAAAGTTTTAATAGTGAGAGCTAATATACCTAGAAGAGTCGCGGATTAATCTTCAAGGAACAGTACCAAATATTAATCCGGATTATTTATAAGTATTGCATAATAGTTGCTATCTATCATTGAATCGAGCCGGACACATGCAAGCGGATTCAATAAACAATGTACAGATTACAGGTGCCACGTTTTTGAACAAATCAGGGACGGATAATTGTTGGTATAAGAAATGAAGGATTCAAGGCGACAATCGCGGCATATAGCCCTAATACTTAACCATAATTTATGCAACCAATTTGCGGCAATGGAAATTTTATTTCATGAATAAGTCATTTGCACAAGACAAGAACTTGTGCGGGGGATACGCCATCAGTTTGACATAAAATAAAATTGTAAGGTGATCTTGATAAATCTCATCCATATCTTCTTTTGTTCTTTCGCGGTGAGCTGTAGAAGCAATCGCGACATCTCGTTACAGAAGGAAATCGTTTCCGGTCTGAACACAAACTCTTAGGGTGAATATATGCAAATAGAAGCTGCCGTCATTTGAAAACTATTGACTCTGCAAGATCAAGTCGTTTCAAATGTGAACGCTTGTGCTTGTTGGCGTACAGCCAACCATTACGGTCTACCCACACCAAGTGGTTACGGATGAATGCATTTGTATTCGTCATCGTTTGCTTAATAAAATTTGAGACTTAAACATGATGAATGGTAATTTAAACGTGAAAGACTGCTGATTTAAAGGTACTTGAAATCCTTTGATTTCAAAGCTATCCACTATCTAAAAAAAATGTAGGTGTAAATGAGTGGATTCGGTGATATTTCTAGTGTTTACATCACATTACTAGGGAAATTACTAGAAACATCGCTTCAATAGTAGAAACTGACCTTTGTATCGAGAAAGGAATTATGGGAATGTTCTCTAAAACTTCGATTTGAATGACAATTGTAACAGCTGCCACGTTTACACCGAGACTGGCCTCTTCTGTGATTGGTTCAAACAAAATATGATAGATAGTATCGACGACAGCTTCATGACATGAAAAGAGGGTTGATGTATACAAAGAGTATCTCGTATCGTCTGGTATCTAGTTATTAAGCACTCTCATCAATGCTGATAACTTTACCTGTGTATGTGTTAGTGTATTGGTTGAAATTGTTCTTGAGTACATCAATCAATTTCTACAATGAATAAACTACAATCTTTTTAAAATGAATTTAGGCTGGGAGCAAAACTTCTCCCGAGCAGTAAATGCCACAGATGACCACCACAGCATGACTAAGTTAAAGACAGGTGGACACTGATCAGATTAGTCGATCAAAGAGATAAAATTATTTACGTCGTCTTTAATAGCACTTTCCATTTGTCAGAACTGACAGGCCAGCCCATTCCCATCGTAATGAGAATTTCACTATTAATCAAAACTAACCATCCAGATCAGTCAATTCCTAAATATTATACGCCGGACAAAGGAGACGGTTTTCAAAAAACGTCTTGGAAAACGTCTAGAGCGATTTTCGTATAACCTTGAAATGAAAACGCGCGAACAAGACAGAAACAACAAACGAACGAAAATAGAGCGATTTGATTGGTTTGTCGAACGGATACAAACGCGGTTGGCTTTTGGTTGGTTAAGCGAACGCTCGGATGAAAAAACTTCACCATCGGGGAAAACTAACCCAGCAGTTCATTTTCTGTCGGTATTTTTTTATTTTCCTTCACAAGATATAATTAAAGGGGCGGACGCAAAAAATTCAGGAGAGGGCTGAATTTAGTGATTCAGTTAAAGAGACCCCCCCGTCAGCTGAGCATCGCGATCTTTAAAATCGCGGTGCTGTTAAATTGATGTTAAATTACTTGCTTTTGGTTCTCAACAAGTAATAAGGAAAACTGCTCGTACAACTCTATTATTTGTTGTAATGCAGTGGTTGTTAGTGACTGGTGCATTTTTTCTACGCTCCGCCTTACGTACAGTAAATGAACTTTTTAACCATGCAAATGTGAAAATACTAGACTCTTTCACCACCATGCATTTTCTGAAACGGTGAAAGTTTGGGACTTACTGACCGTGAAAACTCGTGTTAGATGATCACTGCTGATGGTAAAAAGATCTGCTTAATACAGATTGCTCTATAGTCTGCGAGAGCAGACTCCATTTTCGGTTCTTGTTTCACGGGCGTCTGCCGGCTCTTGTAGGCTAGTCGCTCTACTAGTCATGCACTTTCTCGTGGCAAGAGTGCTTGGGTCTATTGGGTCATTAAAATTTTCAGACTCCTTTAGGACAAACTCTTCGTGGTCTTTTCACACAAGCTTTAAATTTTGGTGAAAAGAACTTCGGACAACTACGTGATTTTTAAGTTTTATTAGTGACCTTACATGGTAAACTAAAATATGAACTAAACACAATTATACTAAATGTTTTAAGACTAATAGTACCATATAAACCTCGTAACACGCCTAATTATTGACGACAATTACGAGTCGTCTTACTAGTTAACTCCCGAGTCAATCTTTAACAGTGCCATACAGAACAGTTTATACTCTATAATATGCTTAACGATTCCTTTCCTCGCTCCAAGTCAGATTGTTCAATGGCATTTATTTTACCGGTTATTTTAACTCGTGCTTTTGGGACTAACTTATTTGCAATGAAAAGAACGTCCCATTCACACACAACCGATTTTATTTATTTCATTTATTTATCCTTACGTGTGGGCGGGACCTAATTATTTGTGTTACGAACAGTCTATTTTATCAAAAGATATAACAATAGCGGCCTTTACATTTTAGGACCAGAATTACCTAAAAGTTTTTTGCGTATTTTTTTTAAAAAGATACCCTGCGAAGCTTCATTTTACTTTTTCTTTACCAAAACTTAAACCCGTAGTAGAATGGCGACTGCTCTCGCTTAATTTTCTTCCTGTCAAAATGACGCTGGTTCAGGCGCTCGCAATACTTAGTGTTAAGAAAATCGCGTTGCTCTTGTAGTTGTCCTTGTCTTAGAATCGAAAGTTCTCTAATACCATAGAACGGTATAACTTAGAACAAAGTGACTATGGAACGAAGAGACCGGCTACCGTTTCGGCTTATACGCAACTCGATAATCTCCTTCTATGGTTTTCGGGTGTACGGTTTTCGGAAGTTGGTAGGCTTATCTTCAGACAGTCTACACCTATCATCTTTCTTTTGAACTTTCTCTTTCGTTATATCTCATCATCTTCTTCTTCAATCTCCTCTTCGACATCGCTTTCAGTGTCCTCCAGCTTTTCTGCATTAGAAGCCTGACTGTCAAACCTGTAGTCAGCACCCGAAGAGCGCCTGGACGCGCTGTAATTCAACTGGGATCCAGTCTCTTGAAGCTCATCTTCTGACTCTGCATCCACAATCCCGCCTTCCTTGGTAACCAGGTTTTGAACAAGCGCTTCGTCCACGCCTGCGCTTCGCAGAATATCCGCATACTTGCGCTCTGCAGCACGTCTCGCAGTAGCCTGGGATTGTTGTTCAAAGAGTAGCGGTCGTTTGTTTACACGCTCCTGCATCTCTTGAAGTTCACGCTGGTATTCCTCTTTACGCGCTCGATCACTTTCCCTAAAAGAAACGGACACGAATATCAGATGAGTTTGGACATAATTTGCACAGTGACAAGGGACGTCTAAGACATCTAGACGCATTGAACGATCATTGAACGATTGGCCGACATGTTAAAAAAAAGGCTTTAACGTCTGGGGACGTCTAAGACATTTATTAAGAGCGCCGATCAGGCCCACGTATAATAGACGACTTAAGGCGTTTTTAAAGGAGTCCTCTCGTCATAAATACGGCCACTCTCACAGCGGTTAAAGAATTCCAACATCATGTTCCAGTGACGGCCACGTGACTATTCCCATGTTTATTACCCTTATTGTTTGTCGCTGTGTGCATGTTCAGAAAAAAGTACGTTACTGCTTCATCGTTCTCGGATACATTTTCTATCATACAGACATATTTGCAGTTTGCCGGCAAATACTTCAACGACCAAGTGCTCGAATGTACTTCCCGCTTTTCATTACTTGAGATAAAAACGCAAACAAACTAGACTAGCTGCAAGGCTTTATAAAAGGGCATCTTTTCAGTACATTACAAGTTAAAAGACCCTAACCAAAGAAAGACGGATTGTGTGATTTGTTCTCGACAGAACAGAAGAGCCTACTCGCAGGCTACAAAGAACTGGGCTTTAAGACTTAAAAGAGTCAAAAGATATGAAAGATTGGAGTTCGCCCCTTACGGAAACGATTTGGTAGCGGAAAGCTAAAAGGAGGATTTGCCAAGGCGGACCTAAGTAGAACTGTCTGCTTATGTGATTGTACTTCAAGAGAGCTTTGACTGCATAATAACCCAGCGAAAAGAATCCTATCTCTCAATGCTTCGAATCTGTCAACATTAAGACAACCAGAGCATGATACCAGAAACATCGTCCCAGGAAAAGTCCAACATGACTAATGTTCTAACCTGAAACTTTGAACTTTTTCCTTTGCGGCTTTTTTCAGCTGTCCGCTATTATCATTCGCCATAACTTTTCTCGTCACTTCTGGTTTTAACATCTTCTGTCTCCGCCTCCTTCGTCGTTCTTGTTTAACCTCATCCTGTTCACTGGCTCGCCGCTGTTCAAGGCTCTTGCGAACCGTGTTTTCGCGCAGACGCGTGGACTCTGTGGTGCTGAAAGAGAACAATGGTAACTGTTACGTCTACACAGCCCGCGAGCGGAGGAAGTCGCGAGAAGTCACGCGAGAGTAGCACGCGAAAGTGAAGGGCGCGTTCTCTCGCAGCACGCTCCGCTCGCTCGCCATAAATGGGAGGAGATATTAGGGAAAAAATTAAGACTTCCATCGGGATTAAAGACGCGGCTCATACATACATACATACATACATACATAAACTTTATTTATCCTCGGATTTTAGTGTAGCTTACATAGCTAGTATCTCCGATCCTAACTAATGTTAAAAGTTACAACATATATAATATAATATTAATGTAGTATTAACTAAAACCGTGCACTAACAATTTGCGCTTAAATTCACTATAATCTACAGTCTTTCTAAAGTGATCAGGTAGAGAATTCCAGTACTTAACAGATGAATAGCTAAAGGAATTTAGACCATATGTGGTTGTAGACGGCTTAGGAAGTGATAAAATATTAGTACCCCGTAGGGAGTAAGTAGTAGATCTTAACTTGATCAGTTGTTTTAAATAGCACGGATATTTACCAAAATGGAGACATTTGAATATACAAGTCATCATATTTTGTTCAAAGCGCAAACTTTGAGTTAGAAACATTTATTTCTTCTTTCTCATCGCCCCTTTCACCCATAGAAGCACGCACGTGGCACCGCTGCAGCTGAAGCGAGTGCTTCTCTGGTTAGAGGCGATGAGAGAAAAGAAATAAATGTTTCGAACTCAAAGTTTGCGCTTTGAACACAGAAGAGACCTTTAGGTTTGAGGACAAGAACGACCACGACTACGAGATTTGCTTTCAAGTTTTTTTGCGTATTCTCAAAAAATAGACTTCCCGAAAGGCTTCATTGTCCTTTTTTCCCCCTTCTTTAACTTAAAACCCTTTCCCAATCGCATAATTATAAAACTTCTAACGTTTGATAACTCGTTTTCGCCATCACGACATTCTCGCTAAAACTCGTAGTAGAATGACGCCGGCTTTCACGTTTTCCCGCCAAAATGACGTTGATTCACGCGCGCGCAATGCTCAGCATTGAGAAAATCTTGTTCTCATAGTCGTCCTTGTCTTAGAATCTAAAGATCTCTAATTTCTCGCGAGGCCAAACTAAGAAGCATCTGCTTCAACTCAATTTAGCCAGACTTGCTCCAAATCGACCTCTCATTAGTTTCGCCAAATCGATACTTACAACTCTTTCGATCTTTAATTTTCATCGATTTCCGATATCAATCGATTAATTACTATCGATTAAGATAGATTACATTCGATTTTATCTAGTTTTGAATTTCATCGATTGGGCACGCCGGGAAGAAAGTGGCCGTTGTGGAGAGGTGACCATTGTAAAGAGGTTTAAACAAGAGTCAATGTATGGACTGTCCGCCAAAACAGTGGCCGTTGTGGAGAGGTGGCCGTTAGTGGAGATTCGACTGTAAGAAGACATTTTAAATTCGCGTCAAATCGTTCTAAAAATAACCGGGTCGGTAAAAGCGTCGTGACACGAGTACATGGAAGTTGCTCTCTCCGGGTTATCGGCTCCTGGTTAAACAATAAGGTCAGCAAAGACTCTCCTATATACCTACCCAAATGGAAGCGTATCGTGAGGAGTATGAGGCCTGGCACTCGAAGGTCGTTCTCGGCTGACCGATCGATCTCTAGACGATCGACCACTGATGGGTATCTCCTGAGACCGAGAGCACCTGGATTTCCGAGCAGTGGACACATGCGCCGTTCTTAGGTTGAATGGTTCGGACACAGTAGGTTCCCGTTCTCTTTTCTTGTCCCTCATCTCCTTTTCAAACTGTCTGTGCAGATCGTCAAAATCCGGTATATCGGGATTTATCTGGGGTCTAAACTTGTGTTCTTTTGTCATGAAGGCGTTCTTGTTGCCCTCTTTATTCAACTTGCTGCGAAAATGACCCAAAGTGTATTCTTCACCCCGTGCTTCCATATTAGGAGGCAAGCGGGACACGGCAAGCATTTCTTGCGCGCGCATTCGCATTTTAATCGTTCTATATTCTTCCTTCTCAGCCACCTTGTCAGCCAAAGTCAAATCGAACAAGTGATCAGGAAAAGGATTCGCTTTAAACTTCTTCTTTTCTTCCATTTTGTTCTCTAGATCAGCTATATTACTAAGGGATTTTGTTCGCCGCAGCTGTTTCTTTTCTTCTTCGCGTTTCACGAACTTAAACGGTTTTTCAGTAGATTTTAGAATCGCTTTGCTGAGCTCCCTAACTTGGTATCTCCTCAACTCATTTTGACGAGTTATTTCATCGTAAAGAGGCAAAAAGGTCGTAGCAGGAACAGGCTGGGCGCGGAATTTTTTATGCAGCTCTGCTTCTTCTTTTTCTTGTTTCTTTTTCAAATCCTCCTGAAGAATCGCCTGCGATCTTGTAATTTTTGCTTTCTTCTTAGCTTCTCTCACCGTCATACCAAATGGCTTAGGAATTGTTATCTGCGGAGTCCATTCTTTTTTCTTTTGTATTCTTTCCCGCGGAGGGCTGGATTCTGGCGGGTAATCATAAACGGAGAATCCTTCCCACATGTCTTCAACAACATCCAATGCGGACGACCTCCGCGGATACATTTCCTGGTATAAACCTGTCCCATCGTCTGATCCTTTCCTCGTTGAATTTATAGTTTCATCGTCCCAGGCTTCAGGATCACTGTAGGATCTTCTCCGCGGAGTTGGCAGCTCCTCTAGAGAAGAGTCACCTGCAGAGGGGTACATGAAGTAAAAAGTTAGTATTTGCACCTATAACACTCCCTCCCCCCTATATTGCTGTCTTTCTCAGGAAGGAGGAAAACAAAATTTCCTGAACGCATTACCCTGTGAAGCAGTAGTTTCAGTTTCCTTTAAGGCCACAGTGAAAACTGCATGAGATATGTTAAGACATGGGGGGAAAGGGCAAAGAGATCATAATTATGAGAGGGGAAGTGAAACTCAACGGCAAAATCTGCATCCATTGCAGGTCTGTCCAGTATTCTATGGGCCTGATTAATTTTGTCAATGAGCTCATCTACTTTTGTGATACTTGCGGCAATGTTGACCAAAATTTGTTGTTTTTCCTGCAATCCACAACAATTCAATTAGTTGAAACACTTTGCCCTAAAGGGCCACTTTAACATGTTGCCAATTTAAAAAACAGAATATAAGGCTTTCCCTCCCCACCCCCTCTATGCAATATTGTGCTGCTGTTCAAGCTACCCACAAACACCACAACTTTAACTGGAGGGGAGAAGGGAGGGGTGTGGATTATTTTGTTCTCCAAAGTCTCAACAATTTTATTGTCAAATAAAGCCCCTACAATCATTATTAAGGTTTCTCGGGCAGCTTTTAAGGCATGAGCGTGCATGCAGCTTGACTCCCACAACCCAGCTCAGATCCCCAATAACACCACTGTACAGGCTAGTTTCCCACCCAACAAGTAAATCAGCATAAGAGTCGTTATGAAGCTAAGCGCATGACAGGTGAAAAAGGCAAAGAGAAGCAAGATGAGTGATGCAACGATTTCGATTTCGTTTCTGAGAGTATCAATGGGGTGGTAGCTTTGATGGTTGACTGTTACTTTTTTCAATTTTGACGGTGGACAGCCCTTTATGAAATTTTGAACATCTTCAGATTTAAGCAAGTTGCAAGGTCTTGTAATGTTTAGATAGAGTGCGAAGAAGAAATACTGGGGCAATTTGTAAAAGGAAAAATGAGCTGTGCCCTACATAAGATAAGATGCAAACTCCTCATGTCCACTGATCATGATGTAAGACATGTCTTATTTTTTGTTCTATAAATGACCCTAATAATAATAATTTTTACCTTCATTTTCCTTGTCCTCTATTTTTCTTTGATCTTTTACTGACATGTCCTTGACTAGATCTTTTGGCATGACTGGGATTTCGATGTTTTCCTCTCTCTTATCTTTATCCCTCTCTTCAAAGGGATTATAATCATGTAAAGGAAAATGCTGTGGGATTCTTCTTTCGTCAAAGTCGCCGAGACCTATTTTAGTCCTTGAATCCAATTCAAATCCAGCAAGGTGTCTGTCTTTTTCGGTATAATAAAGTTTTTCAACCGCTTTTAGAGTTTTCTTGTGTTCATTTTTCAAAGCCAACAAATGCTGGTAAAAGTGTTCTTCGTCAACATCGTCTAGCTCCCGTAGAGACTCCGACAACGACTCCCTAACTGACAGTTTCGGCTTATGACCTTTGTGGTGTCTTTTGTGACTACGCGAAGATGAAGGCCTGTTATCACCATTCACTTCCAAACCATAGTTTGCTGGTGGTTCAGCTTCTAAACTAGTTCTTGTTCTTTCATTCGTCGTGGCAGGTAGCTCTGTTCTGGGATGTCTTGGCGCTTTATAACAGAGATTTCTCATAACTGCCCCTCCATGACCAGACGCCATATTGAACTGAACTCATAACAACCGCTGTGTTTTGTCTTGACAACCAAGACAAATGACTTTCTTCCCAGGGTAGGGTGGCAAGAACCTTATGACCTGACCCACACTGGTTAAGTTATGGAGGCTCAAGAAAACTTTTAGGAAGAATTATAGAAGAAAAATATTTTCTGTGTAAACTAGTGTTTTCTACTTATGAAAATTCTCTATAAATTTGTGATATTGTAGAATATAAGATCTTTTTGTACCCCTCCTCCCTGGGAAGAAGAGTTTGGAGCACGAAAGCCTCGTTTCATTGTTGTCGTTCCCATTCCCTTTGTGATAGCTACGGTCTCTAGAATTCAAAATGTCGGAGGCGGCGTTGTACGTGTTTAGTCTCATCGATGGAGCGTGCTTATTATTTCTCACTGTATATTTTGTATCCTTCCATCAACTTATTAACTTTAATAACTTAGCCACTTTTTTATCTTTCATTCGCTTAAAAGTGGAGATGCGCCGTAAATTTAGCCTAACACTTTGCGTGTAAAGAAAAAAAAGTATAAAAAATGAGCCAAGTCGACCTAAACAAACACTTCCACACTGCAAAATTGTTACTTAGAAATTATCATGAATATGATTGCTGTCAATATTTTTCATATAATTATTTATTTCATACACATTTACGAGTGAATTTTTCGTAGGCAAAAAAAGGTTATATATATCTGAGCTTTATTTGTCTTGTGTAAATTCCTTGACATGCAATTTGTGCAAAATAATCAGATCATTAATTTATCGGATTTAGAGTGCGACTACATCAATGCGACTACATGCTGTCGAAGACTTAACGTGGTAGGTGTTTAACAAGACTTATTGAACCTGGGCTTTTTCTAAAAATCATACACCCTATCTGACATCTAACCACACCCAGTTAAGATACAAGTCTTAATTTAAGTGCCAGAGACAAAAATATTCTATAGATTGCTATTTTCCAGGGTATACCGTTTAATTCAGTAAATAATTACACCATTACTGGTGAAATCCCTGAAATATCTTTAAATTCCTACTTTTTTGTGTTCTGTTAATCAAGAGGGATTGCATTTACCAACACAAGGATAAATTCTGTGTAGCCAATCCAATACAAGATCACTCCACTTTTTTCGGTTGAGCTACAGTAAAATGGGAAACTAAAACCTGCAACTTGTTTTGAAGCATTGCTGTGAAATGAGTTGAAGGGCGATGTTGTACATTTAACCACCCACATTCAAACCTGTCTTCAAAAAATCAGGTTGCTGCAAGGTGCGTGAATACTGTCCTCTGAGTGGATAAAATTATGCTGTAGTCATTCCTTACTTGGGAGTTATGTCAATTGTTGCAGCAGCATGTACAGAGCTAACTCTCTACATTCTGCAACAAATTTTCACAACCTACAGCAACCTCATTTGTTGCAAGACAATTCCTGGCCAGAAGGGTGTCCAGCCGTCCCATGGACACCCTTTTTTGGAAGGAATACAAGGAAATTCACTTAATCTCTTATAATTTAATGGGAAACATGCCTTCTGGGTGCCCAGTTTTCAATGTCTGGCTAAAAGCCTGTTCCTGGGAGGTAAAATGTGCCACATTGCTATTCAACTTATTTAGCAGCAACATTGCTAAATAGTTTCCCCCTTTTCACCCTACCCGTAAATTCACTTGACACAGTCCAGTGATTGCATGTGATACACTTGGAACACTGTTCTTAATTTGTAAACATTGTGCTTGAAAAGTATGGTACAGACAATAGTGAAGTTAGCTCCTTTTGCATTCAGATTTGTTCTGGGTCCTTGATGACATTGTTTTTATTTTCAGTGGATTCTACCAGAAATGGTTGCTCATGGAGTTATAACTGTACTTCTCCTCGTCCATTTCCAGTGGATATTTTTCTTAATCAATGCTCCTTTATCAGGGTGGCTTATTTATAGGTGGGTCTAATTTCATGTTACATTAGAAATTTGCTTTGCTGAAGATGCAACAGTAATTTGTACTACACTGTTTTTCCTTAACAAATGCAACTCAGAATTTTTATTGCTCAGAGAGTACTGCGTGATGCAGTTAATTTCTGTGTTTTTTTAACATATTAATGTGGCTTTAAGAAGCAATATTGTTATGTCAGCCCAGAAATTACCTGCTCATCACTAGAGTTCTTAGTAGATCATTGGTTGGAGCATCCCACTAGTGTCTGGAAGGTTGTGGGTTCAATTCTGAGTCTTTCTCTCCACACATATCTTTCTATCTATAATTTAAATGTAGTTAAGTGATCCAAAGTGATTTACTTGCCAGTACCAACAATAACATTATTGGAAATCACATCATTCCTTGAACAACCCCCTTTTGCCTCTCCTTTATGCCAAATATAAAGCAAGTGCGTTTTTGAGGCAGAGAATAAAACTTTATAGCTTGAGGAGGCAGGGCAGGGGGAGTGGTGTAGGTGTCTTGTGAATCTGTGTTCACTGTTTCACAAAAACCAACTACGATCAGTGACAGGCTTATTTTAGACACCTTGTCCTCAATAGTATTTTTCTCTCCCTTTACTGACACTCAAACTACATGTAACTTCAAAAAGGAAAATGCCACCTTCCTTCCCCCACTTTCTCACATCCCCATTCTTGCTAAAATTATTGTTATCCCACTGTTCAAGTTACTTGACTGTAGGAAACCAAAAAACAAGCCACACTATTAAGAGGTCCGAGCTGATATTTGACAAAGATATATATATATTTCTATCAATTAAATTCTTCTTTGTTTATTTTGTTAGATTTGTTAATAAACCAGCTGGAAATGTTGGGTTGTATGACCCAGCAGAGATTCATAACAGGCATGAATTAAAGGGGTTTCTCAAAGAAGCTATGATCAAACTTGGATTTCATCTTGTATTCTTTTTCCTTTATCTTTACAGGTAGGGGTTTTATTTTCTGCTTTTTTGAGATGTTTATTGGCTGGGGCGAAGGGTTGCCAAACATTTTGTTCAAGGTTGGGATTTAAGTGGTTTAAGAATCAAGAGGCCATCAAGCCCATGACTGTAAATCCAATGAAAAAATATGAGGCTTCATAATGGTTATGTTGTAGTTAGTTTTTTACCTCAGGTTACTTGTGTTTTTCTTTTGTTTTTGGGTATGGTAATGCAGAGATGTCGCTAAGGGCCGGGTGCCGGCTAATTTCACTGGCTGAAAAAGAGCTTGTCACTAGTTCAAATTGCTCTGGAAAACAAAGACAAGGGGTAATTTTGATTATGATGCAGTTGGGTAAAAAAGCCGACCATGTACAGAGATCACTTTCTTATTACTCTATTCAAGCATATTTTTTGGGCATGGTATGTCCTCACAAATAACATGTTGATGTTTGAGCGAAGAAAGAGTTGCTAAATGTGACCTTGTCAGAATGTTAGAATAAGTGAAGATTCAATTCATTGGATAGAAAAATGGCTATCATGCAGGCAGGTTTTTAGATTGGTTCCATGAAATTTGGTAGTCAGCTCATGTGTGTAATATTATTTTATACATCCATATATGTTCTTAATCTATTTTATCCTTATTTTCTAACAGCTATATATTCAGGAAAAAATCTGTTTGAACTTTATTTCAGTATGATTGCTGCCCTGTTAGCTGAGAGTGGCTCAGCCAAGTCAAAAAGTTGAAGGACCTTGATCTCGACACATTAGGACTTCTGAAAAACAAAGCTTGCCATTTCAGTAACAGAAAAAGCTGTCAAGATTCATTTTTAACAACAAAGAATTCCAGGTCATAGTACAAAACTCTGCCCTGAAATGCTTGCATAGCTCTTTGTGTAGTACGTCAGTTAACATAGAGTGATGTTCGAGAAACTCTCTTGGGAAGTTAGCCATTTGACCTTCAAAGTCAGGAGCACATTTTGGGGGTGGGGGTGGGGGTAGGGGTGTGCAGTAGCTAGAGAGTTCAAAGCAATAAACCTTCCATACGATTTTATGGATATTTTCTGTGGTAATGTGTTTTATGACTTTATGTGGACTCTTGAGTCTAAGAAGGAAATTGTGCGGTTTTGCCATGAACTTTTGCAGAACTTTTGTATAACACGAGTCTTTTTGTTTGCAAAAATATGGAATACTGTGGAGTTGTCTTCTAATATTTTTTGTAGGATTTTTTATTCAATTTCTTGCCTTCCCTGAGAAACACAATTAAATTTTGGAGTCCTCTTTGCCCCAAATACTCCAATGATCGATCTTTTTATGCACAAGGTATGGATAGTTATAACGATGTACATTGTAAATTTCATAGTTCATTTTTATCTTTGGTTCAGTTTTCATTGTACTTTTCTTTTTGTATTTAGCAAGGTATGGTGGTATCAGGATAAAGGCAAACAAAATTTGAACCATGGATTAGTAAATGTTTTGATAACTACGGGAAATTTTGTGTATCTTTGGTAAATGGGGTTGTAACTCTCCGGATGAGACTCTTGTAATGCAGCAACTCAGTTCTTTAAGTAAATTTTGTGCTTTTAGCAATATTATGAATGTATCGTGGTAGACTTTCATACAAGGCATCAGTATTGTGAAAATCTATCTTGTAGAAGCAAAGTTAATGCAGGTACCGTGTTAATGTTGCCTTGATATGAAAATGCCTCAATCTGTATAGCTTTTATTCCTTTGTTCCAGTTTTAAAGGCCCACCTTTATGAAAGAGGCTTTGCAGATCTTTTTTATTTTTGAAAGCTTGCATTGTGCACTGATGCAAATTATTATTCAATTACCTGGTTGTCCGTTAAGGGAAAGTTGTTCCACAGCACTGAATGCTTTAAGGTGAAGGAATCATAGTGTGCCTTTAATAACTGGGACCATGAAAATCAAACTATTTCCAAATCATTTTATGACACTTTGTTATGATACTGCAGAAACCTTTAACCATACCTTAACAAAATCGTTATTTATACTAAAAAAATAATAACTAAAGTACAGTCATTGGCAACAAATATCAAAATAAATTTATTAATGCTTGGATACACAAATAAATATGTGTTGCTTTGTTAATTAAAAATGCAACAGGAAATTTCAAAAAATCTAGGGTGCTTACCATTTGCACAAACCAATTCAAATAATTAAAGCCACAACGTACTAGTATATCCAAATAAACTGGAGAGACTAAAAAGTGTAGAAAAAATGTATTGTCCCCAGAGACAGCCCATTAACCAATGTAGTTGGAGGAACTAAAAGGTGGGTGCTTTAGATATTTCGTGGCAGAGTTGCGTGAAGATTGGGATTGCTGCTTTGCTGTTCACTGCGCGTGATGGCTCCACTGCCATGAAAGTACCTGAGGCATAACAATCCCCCACCAGCTACTCAGGCTAACAGACAGTATTTTAAGAAGCTTATCCCAGACCAAATGTTACAAACCATTTGATTTTCTTTTTTTGCGATTTCCCGTCTCTCCCATGTAACTGGTACTAAGCATCCTCTGACATTTAAAAGATGAAAAAGCTTACCCACATAACAGTAGTATAATAACTATCTTATAAAAACAGTACACATTTGCTCAGACATTTTGTAACATAACATTGCGAAGTTAATTAATTTTGCTAATCCACAGAATGTAAAATTGAAAAAAATTTGAAAGGAATTGAACCAGGCCACTAGATGACTTTTGACTCTATGAAATTTGTTGTTGTTGTCTTTTGCAAATACAAGGCAACTTGTTGGTGAGTCACTTACAGCCTTTTGGGCCTATATATTAGCCAACAGTGGCCGATCCAGGGGAGGCCTGGGCCCCCTCCTTTATTTTAGACCAAACTGAGGCCCGAAGGGCGGAAAAATTTTTTTGGAGACCAGGCCCTCCCCCTTATCTCAGGGTCTGGATGACCACTCCCCCCCCCCCCCCCACTGTCTGAAGGTCTGGCTCTGCCACTGGTTAATGTATGGATAAGTGTTCCTAGGGTATAGGGATAGGGCTACTGCAGTAAATTATAGAAGAGCTTTTTTAGCTTTCTCCACAAAAATGAAGCCTATAAATTTGACCTTGATTGGCTAGTACAACTGCTATGTATGAAATGAATGAAATGGGAGTACTGGTACACGTAAACATATTTTACGCTATCTCATTGAATTAATAATTCTTTATTTCTTTACCTAACACTGTAACTTAATTGCCATAGGCTTTTTTTCTTGCAATTTCCAGAGCTCCAGTGATCCCTACTGAATTACCAAATACACTTTCACAGATGTAGCTTTCCAGCCCCTGTTCAGTTTTGAATTTCTCAATATTGAGATACCCTTTGTTTAGCTCCTTGAACCATCTACGCGCTTTACTGTAGAGAATTTTGCGTTTCATCACGCCACCTCCCAAGACAATCACATGAGGGGATATCAGATAGGTGATGTTGAGGCACAGGACACCCAGGTAGTAACCAACTTTCTCCCAGACATCATGATCATCCGAAAGTGTGTGTAACTCGGTTTTCTCGACCCCTGCTCGCTCTGCGATTGCTTTAGAATGCACCATTCCCTCCACGCAGTAACCGTGATTAAACGCGCATCCCCCTTTGTAGGTATCGCCGGGAATGGGAGGTATCATCATATGGCCCCCCTCGGGATGAAGTAGCCCATGGATGGGTGCACCGTCGACCACAGCCCCCACCCCGACTCCGGTTCCCACAGTGATGTAAGCTAGCGATGAAGGCCCGGGTGGATGAGCGCACTGCCGTTGGGCCATCTCCGCCATGGCTGGAGCATTGACGTCCGTTTCGAAAGCAATGGCTGTGAAGTCGCCAAATTCACGTTTAAAAAATCCTAGGACTTCAGCATTTCTCCAAGCTTCTTTGGGTGTCGAGGTTATGTATCCATAGGTTTCGGAATCCTCGTGAAGGTCAACTGGTCCAAACGACGCGATTCCGATCGCGCGGAAAGACGCAATGTTCAAACTCGCAAGCTTTGCTTTGAGAAATTTAGCTAACTGCGGCAGTGTTTCTTGGGGAAATGTCGTTTTTGCCTCAAAAGATTCAACTATGGTCGTGGGTTGGCTTAACTCGGCAATCGCCGCAAGACAAGTCGTCCCTCCAAGTTCTACGCCAGCGATGTAGCTCGACTCCATTATTCTTAGCTTCACACTAAAATTGTACTTATTCCAAAAGTGCGTTTTTATAAGGTCAGTAGGTAGGTAGGATAACTGTGATTGCGTGAAAGTCACATGCACAAGACTGGCAAGTCACGTCTAACACTAACGAAAGTACCGGATTGCGTGAAGATTTCCGTGTTTCCTGAACAATCATGAGTTAATCAATAACCCCGAACCCCAGAACCTTGCACGCGCGGACAGGCAGTCTGAGACTTCCAGACAAAAAAGAAATTTGCATACGTTAAAGTATAGCTTCTTTTGTCTTCACAAACATGGCGCCAACTCCAGCAACCTACGGATCTTGGAAAAGCCCGATAACGGTCGATGTAGTGGTGAATCAATCGATTTCATTTAAGCAAGTCAAAGTAGATCCTTTTCAGGAAGGTAGGAGTTTGCGAAATCTTTTTAAAACAAATAAGTTCGGTCATGTTTTTGTTTTCATTCTTAGCACATGCTGCATGAGGTAGGCGCACATGCATGTTGAGTTCAGTGTTCGTTGTACTCGGCAAATTGGGAGGAACAAAAGGGGTCTGTAGCCTCCAATCTTTCCTCCTTTCTCGGAGAGGTTGTGTGCATCGACTCCGTGATTCTGTTCTGGTCTTGGCAAAAGCGAGCATTCTTCCGGAGTTTCCGCCATTGCGATTTTGAGGCGCAAACCCGCATGCTGGAATTTTTTTTTTCATCACGCTTGAAAGGTTCAAAGTTGCCTGGAACATATAAGAGAGTGCCATGCAGGCTAAATATCTCGCAATTCATGTATGTGTCAGGTGCCAAATTAATCATTTTGATTCATGAAGAGGGGAGGGAGAAGATTTGAGCGATGCAAAAGAAACTAATAATTTTATTAAGAGTCAGGACACAGTACCCCACTGCCAACAGCTCTTAACCTTGATCCGTTCAATAAAATGAGCCCTTAACCTCAATCACTGAAAGTCAACCATGCATAATTCTGCAAACATTCCAGCCGCGAACCCTCATTTTCCCATAGTGAACTTAACAGGAAACATATTTTTCTTGTATTTGTAATTTCATAAAACTTCTTGTTTTTCCCATGGCTCGCACGACTCATATGCTGCTCGCTGGCTTGCAGATTGTCCAGCACCCTTTATTAAGACGCTGCTGGGGTTAGAGGTCGAGTGGAGGGGGCTCTTGTATTGCTTTTCTGGGTTTTAAAATCCTCTGTGTCTTTTTATGCTAAAGTTCATTTTCCTGTTAAGAAATAAATGGCCTCACATGTACAGCAGAGGGTGTTAACATTTTAACCTCTGCAACAGAGGTAGCAGGTTCAATACCCAGCATTGCCCATGTCTTTTTCAACAAATATAATTCCTTTATTTGGTACAGCAGAACTAACTTATAACAAAGTATAGATTATTTGTTGCCAGTAATCAAGCATACATGTATACCTGTTTCAGTGGGGGTAAACTGTGCAATGCTATTAAAGAAGAGCTAAAAATAGCGAGTCGTTTTCGCTTTAAAAAGCTTTTAAAAGAATCTGTCATCTCCAAATATTGATTGGTGTTCTTTATATGCAGCTAATTGTGTGCACAGCCCTTTTTTTGTCGTGCTTCTTTGTTTATTCGTTTGTGATTTTGTCATTTATTACATCTTAAAATTTTTTCTTTGTGAGTTTTTGTGTGCATTTGTTTATATATAACAACTTTGATATCTAGTTACTTTTCTGCATGGCCCAGCCACTCAGCGCAATTAACTTTTGCTATTTCTGAGTGGCTGTGCTCTCTTTCTTTCACAATATTATTATTTAACAGTTAATGAATGAGGCTGAGTATCTTATGAAGAAGGAGAGGTGGGAGAGGAGGGTGTTACTACAGCCTTGACGGATAACACCCTCTGAGATCTCCATAATTCTTCATATGATACGAAAGCCAAATTCAATAACTGTTTTATTATTCATTCAAAAGAATTCCTAGTTTAAAAACATAGCTAAAACATGCTTACCTCCATCGATGTTCAGTTCATCTTCGATGGTGTACGTTTAGGTTTGTCCAGCTCCGCAAATATTCTCCAAATAGCAGATGTCTCCCTTCGAGTTGTCTTCTTGCTGTTCTTGCCATGTTTTTAGCTATTTTTTCGCCTAGTTCTTACTCTTGAAACGAGTGAAATGTCCGCCATTTTTTAAGTTCACAACCAAAACAGCTCAACCTCGTCCCCAGGTTCTTCTCGGTTCTTGTTGTGGACTATATGTTGTTGTCTGTTATAAAAACAACAAGCTGACAACCTTCATTTTTTATGTGCTATTGTTTTTTGGGTAAGCCTCCCATGCAGCCATTCTTCACTTTTTCCTTCCCCACAAACCTTTGCTGAATTGAAATAGATGGCATAATAATTTAATAAAGAAATGCTTTTCTTAGTCAAAATAATTCTCTGGATCTGGTCAAACCCCAGACTGATTGCTATCATCCCTGACAGTGAAGTTTTAATTTTGATAAGTCAACAACTATTGTCGATCATTACAAATGCCTGGGTTGCTTTCTGTAGAGTAAAGAAATGTTCATGACTTCGATAACCATAACCATGCATAACTGCAAATAAATAAGGCGTTGTCTTTGATTTCATGTTTTCCTCAGCTGGCAAAACATGGGATGGCCCCAATCACCCAGGATTTTCTTGACTTGTGCTAACTTGGCTTAATGCTCCTTAACTTGCGCCAAAGACGTACAAAAAACAAAACAGTGCTGAAATCCTTGTTTTGGGCGCCACCTGAGTACCAGGATTTGATTGGACTGTGAAATAAGCTATTGTCCATTTGCCAGTCAGGTTGAAGGGAAATTTGAAAGACCTAGAACAAGGATGTCAGCATTGCTTCACAGACACTACTAACCAGGGAGGGGTATGTCTGTGACACAGGCCAAAGGCTCCTGTGACACCTCAGTTTATTAAGAAGCTTTTCTTCATGACATTTTTTTTTTCACCTTTTTCCTATTCAGACAAAGTGTTCTGGTCTGAAATGTCACCTGATAAAGGTGGACGATATATCATTCATTCTTGGACTGAGGGAGAAGACGTCCAGGAATTAACTCCAGAGAACTACAGTGCCCGAACGACTGTGCATGAATATGGAGGAGGTGCCTTCTTTGTACACAAGCGTCGTATTTACTTCTCCAACTTTGAAGATCAACGGCTTTATTGTCAAAAGTTAAAGAAAGGGGTTCAAGAACCAATTCCTCTTACACCTAAAGGAAAAGATTGGAGGTATGCTGACGGTACCATGTACAAGAAGCATATTGTAGTTTGTGTACGTGAAGATCATGAAGTGATTGGTGGAGATGTAAAGGAGGCTGAAAACACACTGGTATCTATCAATCGCAAGACCAAGGAACAGTCTGTGTTGGTAAGTTATTTGGAATGATTGAAAGCTCTTAAGAATAAAAAATTAGCAAAAAGAAATTTAATTTGATTCACAGATTGAGATCTCAAGATTCATTTCTTTGGCTCCTGGGCAACCAAAAAATCTTAGCTTTTTTCATAGAAATCATATGCTGGGCAGGTGGTTAAGGTTGTCCCAGGATTAAGCCAAATTTTGAGCAGGGTTTTCTTGGCTAAAAATCATGGATTAGCACTAATTGGCCTTTCAGGAAATGGGCCCTGGGTGCCCTAGATTTCACAGGTTCAGAATACTGGGTTCCCTTCAATTTTTCTCAGAGCACATCCTTGATCTGATTTCTGTAATTGGCAGGTATCAGGAGCAAACTTTTATTCCACTCCAAGGATTTCAAAGCATGGCACCTTGGCTTGGATTGAGTGGGACCATCCTAACATGGTAAGCATGGGTTATAAATTTCTTTATTCTCCAGTTATGATCCCCACTAGCAGAGGTCTTTCATGAGAGAAAGAAGAGATAGACCTCTGCTGGTCCCTGATGCATTCTTAAAGCCGACCAGATTTGTTGTCAAAACTGACTGGTTTTCAAAACCTGAGTTTTGTTTATGTGGAATGCATGTGTCCTGTTGAATCTGAGTGTCGGAAATTTTGTGCTGAATAAGACAAACTAACTCGAAGTTTTTGCATTGAATAAGACAGTTTAAGATGGAATCCACCAGGAAACTGAGTAATTTTAATTCTCAGGGGATGAAAACCTTGTACCAGAATTATTTAAAGAATATTGCATTCTTTTTTACATTCTTCAAGGGCTAAAGATATAATTATCAGTCGTCTGTAGTAACACCAAAGAAAATCTCTAATGGGAGTCCGAGAAAATGAATGTCAAATTACACAAGAATTGTCAAAACACAGGTAAAATTCTGAAAATTTCATTTGTCAGATGTATAATTTTGTGAAATTTGACATGCATTTTCTGGGACTCCCATTAGAGATTTTCTTTGGTGTTATTGCAGATGACTAATCATCTTTAGCCCTTGAAAAATGTAAACATGAATGCAATATACTTTAAATTATTTTGGTACAAGGTTTTTGTCCACTGAGAATTAAAATTACTCAATTTCCTGGTGGATTTTGTCTTAATTCATAATATTTTGACGCTAGTTCTGGATTGGTTACTTGAGAGCACTAAAACCTCTAAATATTGGCTTGTTGTACTTGTTTTGATCTTTGCTTTTTATTTGATTTCTTTCCTCAGCCATGGGATAGCACTGAACTCTGGATAGGAGAGTTGTCACATGATGGAAATTCCCTCAAAGATGGAACCAAACGAAAGGTAATACTGTAGAATTATGTGTGCAGGGAGATTTAAATAGATGTGCAGTGGTCATCTTTCTGGGGGAGAAAGATAGTGAGGAAACTAGCATTTATAAGACCAAAATTAAAGTCAGGCACAATGCAATACAAGGTCAATTTGAACACATTACAAGAAATCTGTAATACAAAGAACCTGTGAGAACTGTCAGAGATTGTGAAGGTAATTTGAAAACTGAGCTTCAGCGCCTTAGAATATAGGTGAATATTGGTCAAAGGTAAGAGTCATACTGCATTAACAGTGAGTAAGAATACATAAAAATGTGTCACAGTTTATATTTAGATGGCTTTTTCTTTAGCTTGCACTCATCTGCATAATGAGAAGCTGAAAAATCAGGAAATGACCAATAATATTATTAACAGGAAAAATATTGAATATTGACCCCAATATTGACCCCAATGATAAGAACCCAGCTAACTCGCACTATTTTCGCTTCCCTTCAGGGTTCCATACCCCACTTTGCAGATACCTCATTATTACAGCCAGTTTGCTTTCTCCCTGGGGAAAGAAAGCCCTTTCATTTTCTTTAAATTCAACCTGCTAAATTTGGACACTTTCTATAGCGCCCTCAGTGTCCCTGTTAACAAGGTTTGGGTGAATTTACAAAGCTCAGAACCAGTAATTGATAAATAAAGGGAAACAAATTTATTAATGGCTGTAAAACTTAACATGTGTTGGCCACAAATTATTATTATATGACATCAAGTAGTTTGTCAAAATGTCTCTTTAGTTTTTTGTCAGTTATGTACTTTAGTTATCTCTCAGGTTCTCACAAAGAATATCAGGGGTTGGGACTAACAGTGGCTGGGGACCTGTTTAACTTTTTGCCCCCTCTTCTCCCCTGCCGCCCTCCCCCTGCCCCCACACAATGGGGGCTAAAATAAGGCTGGGATAAACTGAAGGGAACTGCTGTCTTCTCCTTCCAATCTACCTATGACGTGAATCACAGGGAATTTATCATTAAAACAGGACCCATTTAGGGCCTTATTTAATGCATCACTTCAAATTATTTGTTTAAAATACATTATTACATTTTTTTTCGGTACTGTTTTAAGTGTCGATAACAGTTAAAAAGGCATACAAGCCCCATGCAAAAAACAGTGGGAAGGAAGTGCACATAGGCGATGGGGAAAAAGGACTAGCCCACAGTTATTTAGGGGTGGATCTTTGGAAACATTCTTATACTCTTGGACAGATATGCATTGTTTAAAGTTTTAGACAAACCAGGTGTAAATTTATAGTAACAAACTGTTAAATATACATCAGCAAGATTTTTGCGTATCCTATTTTTCGCTGGAGGCTATCGTTTACTGGCTGGTCACGCAATCAAAGGTAACGTACTTTCCCACGTTTGTTTACTGACCTTTCGCTCGGCAATACACCGCGTTCCACAAAGGATCCAAATTGCGCGAGAAATGTTTTGCTATTTGGCCCACGTTTTTGTCTCAGGTAAGATCGCAGGTGGTGAAGGCATCAGTGTCATGCTTCCAAAGTGGTCACCAGATGATAAACTGCTGTATATTCATGACACAACAAACTGGTGGAACCTTTACAAACTAGATGATCAAGACAATGAGATCAGTGTTTATCCCAAGGATGAAGAGATCGGTGGACCTGCCTGGCAATTTGGAGGCAGTCCTTATTCATGTAATCCTGATGGCAATGGAGAAATGTTGTTTATTTATGGCTCGGTATGGTTTGTCTTGTCAGAAATAATATTATGATCAATTCTGTACCACTCCCTGTAGTTATTATTACAAAATGATAGTCCTATTGGCATTCATTGCATTGCAATAATTATCTTGAAATTTGCTTAAAATAAAACATTTCCCTGTATGTACATGTATCATTTATAAGTGTTCCAAAAATTATGGACGAGAGATTTGCCATAAAACGTTTTTGTATGAAAGTGAACCTGATGAACAACCTAAGTGGCTGAAAAAGAACCTAAAAAAAATCCAGACTTGACCAGGAATCAACCCTGACCTTCGGCGTGATGATCAGATGCAACACTCTGTCCTTTTAGCAAATCAAGCTAACTGGAGAGCAGGTCATTGTGTTTTGTGTATTTTTCCAGAATATGATCAGTTGAATGCACGGTAAATGACACTTCCTTTAAAACATACAACTATCAATGCATCTTTTGCCAGCAAGTCAGTCAGTGAAATTCAAGCTCAGTTAACTAGTGGTCTAACTAACGTCCTAAGCTGGCTTCACGCTAATTTTCTAATACTTAATCCTGAAAATCTTTAGACCTGGCCGGTTTCAGGCTATCAGTACTCTACTTACACACACTCAAGTCCTAATCACATTCACCATTTATTGCTAAATCAAGGAACTTATATGCATATTAGTAGCTAAATCATATGTGGGAAAATATGGAACGGAATGCATGTGGTTTCCTTTCTAGTAAACACCCTAATTGAATGAAAGCTTAAAGCACTATTACACCTACATTACTTACGAAAATCCGGAACAGCTATGTTTGAATAATAATCCCATCCTACACAAAAATCCTACCAGTTAAAAGGGTGTAGCTTTTACTCTATTCCGATCGGAAAACACATCTAACTATTTGCTTTACACGATGCACATTTTTGCACGCTTGCTTACACAATAGGGATCATATTTCCGGTTCCTATCAAGCTAGTAATTGATCTATTGTTCTTTTGAGATTAACAAGTCACGATTCATTGTACAAAGTGTCACGAATTCTTTAACTTCACTACAATACTATAGTCTTGCCATTGTTCGATTACTGTTCGCCTGTCTGGGACAGTTGTGGGGTTGGGAACTTAGCTTATCTAGATAAGCTAAATAGATGCACCACATGTATTATCGAAGGTTGATCTGTTGGGGCTGAGGAGTTAAAATCAACTCTTGGCTGGCCCAAGCATGCAGAAACTAGTAGAGATGCTCAGCGAATTTCAAATCAAGCTAAAGTGTCATTTTAAACAGTAACGCTCACTGTACATGTTGCCTTCGTAACTTAATTAATTTTTTAATTTTAATGTTTTAATGTCTTTGTTTTTGTGTTTTGTCAGGGCTCCATTTAAACTAGTTCTGCTAAATTGGATGCCCCTGGATAAAGATTGATTTTAAAAAAAATCTTACTTTGCCGCTCATCTACTTCCTTCCATGTCATAATTAAATCAAAAAGTAATAATATTAGATGGATATAATTAACAATTATTCCACGAGGGCGCGTTGGATATGAGATGATAGATAGCCAACGAGGCGCATAGCGCCGAGTTGGCTATAATCATTTCATATCCAACAAGCCCGAGTGGAATAATTGTTTTATTAAAAACGCCCACAAAATCTCGTTGAATCGCCCCGACTAGAACAAACCGGAAAAGACAAGGGACTTCCGCTATTGACATTTCACACGTCTATCAAAACTGTCAACGCGCGAACCGGGCTCGCCTAGACTGCATGAATGAAAAATCAAAACATTGTGCGATGAACATTAGTTTTTTAAAAACTCATCGTGATTCTAGGATTTTACACAGCAGAACAGCTTAAAAAACCTGGCAGATAATGTGAAGGAAAGGAATTTTTAAGTAACAGCCGTCGAAATTACTGTGAATTTGGATTTTCGGTGCAGCTATAAAAGTAAGAACAACGGAGAAAAACTACCGGTATTACCTCGGTCGCTTGTTATGAAGTTGTTTGAAGCCACAAGCTGGTTTTGCTGAACGAGAAAAGAAGCTATACTGCCGCCTCGATTGCTCTAGTGAATGGCAGCATAGCCTGTATTTGTAGCTGGTTACTTGTGATTTATATTCTTGATGTCGGATAAACAAGCTGCAGTTATCTATCGGCGAGTGACTCAATCGGCGAATGGCTTCGCGATCATGAAGAAACAACAATTGTCTTCTTTCGTAGCTGGTCAAGGTACTTTAGTTCCATGAGTGTTCATGTGTTTTTCGACAAACTTTCAAACAAGCTCTTGTGGCTTTTTTGTTTGTTTTTGTCTTTTTTCTTTCGTTGAAATTGCATTTCCAGTATTCTAAGAAATGAATTAAAACGATTTGCTTCGGGCGCCGTTCTATCCTTCGCGAAAAAAATGTCAGCTAGCTTCCAATTTTAAACTGACGCGAACACCGACCATATATGGAGAACATGGTATATTAGCTCATATACCATAACGGCTAAGCCAATCAAAATGCTAGAATTGCATTATCCAATGATTCAGTTTTTAATAATAATATTTATTTTTTCCATATTTCTTTTGTTCAGACCATCACATGTCTTAAACATTCTGGTGAACATCAAGATATTAAGCTGGAGAAAGATTACAAGTCTTTCACCTTTCTGCATTATGATCCAAATGGAAAACATGCCTACATGGTAGCTGGAAGCCCCAGTCTCTTTACAGCACTTATTAAACTGAATGTCAAGACTGGTAAAACAACAGTAGTAAGAACTTCGCATCCATCAACAGACGATATTGATCCAGGATACTTAAGCGCTGATCCTAAGAAGGTGTCATGGGATACCACCCTTGGTGCTAAAGCTCATGGTTATTATTATCCACCTCAGGTTGGTTGATTTATTTCATTCTATTTTCCCCCACTTACTTCTTTTAACAGATCTCCTAAAATAAAATAATAGCACGATTTTATAACAACA
The DNA here is from genome assembly GCA_942486035.1 of Porites lobata. Lineage (NCBI taxonomy): Eukaryota > Metazoa > Cnidaria > Anthozoa > Scleractinia > Poritidae > Porites > Porites lobata. The sequence goes on from CALNXK010000037.1 coordinate 1,676,276, forward strand.
AACAATAGTCCAAACTCAAATTCTTCTTCAAAGTAATTTGATATTGGAATCATTGTGCAGAGCTTCTAAAACTCATTTGTTTTATTATTTATTTTTGTCAGCTTTATTGGTCTAAATCTCTCTCTTAATGATATAAACGAAAAAGGAAAAAGAAAAAAATGTTTCTATTTGTGATTCTAGGGCATAGTATGTATGCTATGCCTATAAAATTTACTGTGGAGAAATCACATGATAATTTTGCCAAACACAGTCCTTTCTTTGTTTATTTATAACCTGGAAATTTGACATCTTTTTGAATGCTGTATTGAGTCTATCAGAGGGCATCTACTGCCTTCATCATCAGTGGTTGTGAGACAACTGATAATGATTGACATCTTAAAAGTCCTCAGTCGTTGTCCGTGGTCATGAGGTGGTAAATAATGTCAATATTGATTAGGAGTCATCATCGTTGGTTGTGAGGTGATGAAAGGCAATGATTGAAAACTAAATAGTCATTGGCAGCCATTGAATGACAATGTGACATGACATGTAATGTGACACTGACATGTATAACATATTCTACAGATTACTATCAACGTCTTACTTTATAACATAACAAAAGTAAATCGCGCGCTCTGATTGGTCAGTTAGCCACTACCATTTGCCCGTGGGTGCACGCTAAGAAACTGAGCTAGCGCGGTAAAATTTAGGCAAATTCAACAAATCTCCTCTCCTGACGGTAAACTACACCGATGAAATGCACAGATGAAAAGTGGAAGGTGAAGAAAATACTAAGCTGTCGTTTTGAAGGAAAAAAGACAAAAGATCAAGCGACAAATTTGCCCTGGATGAATTAATCACTGTTTTCCTCGAGGCTAGAATCGGCTGGAGGAAAATCGAGCGAGCGAAGATTTGAGGTACATTTTGTGTGTTTTTTTATAGAGGAGAAAGTCTGTTTGAAATGTAAATTTATCAATTACCATTGTGTTATTGACTTTTTGGTCAAGCTGATGCTAAATTCAAGCAAATATTTTAGGAAACACACTCAAATTCGAGACAGCTTTGTTGTGAAGTTTTCATCGCATCGATCAACAATTTTAGTTGAGTTTAAACGGGCACATAACGCTAGAATAAGCGAATTTCATTTGAGTACAGAAACATTTGGGTTTTCAAATAAATTTTTCAAAAAATAACTTCTGTGTGTATTATTTTGTTCCTCAGTGTTCATTCATAACAGTCTTTCAAAGAACAGTCGAAAAACAACAGCTTCAGCGCCGGCTGTGTGTCAGCGAATTTCAGTTGACTTTCATAGCTGGATTTCCCTAGACAGATTTCGATACAGAGCTAGTTAATTTCTTTTTAAAATTAGTGTTACCTGTTATTCTAAAGGAATTACTGTCAAATTTTCTCATTTCTACTTAACGTTTATTTCAAAAATTGTCACATAAATAAGCTTGATAATTATTTCATTTATTTAGTTTTAGCTTATTTTTTAGAGTCTTTTTAGTTGGTGTTTATACTTGCAGATATAGTTTTCCCTCAAAGTTTTTACCCAAATATTAAGAGCAAGTAGACAGATGCCATTCACAATAACAACAAAAAACGTTTTGCAATTTACCTGAAGACTGAGAACGGCTGATTCAGCGAAAGAAAAACTCAAAGGCAAGTTTTGGAAAAACATAAAACATGATTTGTTTACGCGCGGGCAGATGGCATCATACATGAACTCCGACCGATGACTCAACTGAAGGCAAATGGAAAACAATGTTTTTCTCTTTTGATTATGTTATAAAAGAAATGGTAAACGTTGCAGCTGTGCAACCATGGAGTTATGGATGCACTTGGGAGGATTGCTAAGCACTCAAGAAGCTAGAGTCGCACTGGGCTATCGCCTCGTGCGACTCTTACGCTTCTTTCATGCTTAGCAACCTCCCGCGTGCATCCATAACTCCATGGTTGCACGCTGCACGTTTACCATTTCTTAATTAGAAAGCTGGTTTACTAACTTAGAGCAAATGCCACTGAATCGTAGCCAACAGTTACCAGCGCCGTACAAACGACTTATTGACGAGATCAAGCAAAACTAACTACGAGAGAACGACTGGAGAACTGACAATTGACTAACAAATTACTGATTACGAGTCTTCATAGCCAATAACATCACGGCCTAACTGACAGACGACTAATAACATCGTGACGTAATTGACCAATCAGATCAATAACCAGAGTATAATACCATCAACTAACATAATACAACTCACTTTGACTCTGAAGATGACTACCACACAGGTTGTCGAAACATCAGTCACTGTCAACAACAACAGTCCTATTGAGGACTACGTTCACCTGGACGATCAAACTCGACCTACTTTTAAGGTGAAGAAGAATTATGAGCACCAAAAAAGTCCTTTCTATGAGATAGCCTGAGCTGTACCACAGACAAACTAAGCCTCAGATTAAACCCATCTGTGAATCAGCAACTAAATCCTAATTCTGAACCCCCATATTTTTGATTGGCTAATCAGTTAAAGGGAAATTTGAGGTGCACCTCCAGTAATTTGTTGATTCTGTTAGTGGTCCAGAACAAAGTTCTTGGTGTTGCTTCACAGTGGTTACAACTAAGGCTAGTAATCAGTCCTTTGTAATAATGATGATGATGATGATTGACAGCCATATGACATTTTGTTATATAAGAACATTATTTTTCTTGTCACTCAGAACAAAGACTTTGAAGGTCCTGAGGGTGAATGTCCTCCTCTTTTGGTGAAGGTTCATGGGGGTCCCACTTCAGCCTGTTCACCATGTCTGGACCTCAAAAAACAGTTCTTCACCTCCAGGGGATTTGCACTTCTTGATGTTGATTACCGTGGCAGCACTGGTTATGGGACAGAGTACAGGAATGCTCTGAAAACATAGTGAGTAAACTTTGTGATTTTCATTTATTCTTTTTAGTGGCAGGTCCATTCAACTCTTCATTAATCCTTTCTTTTACAACCTGGCTTATACAGCAAAAAAGGAGTGCAGAAATTAAATACACTCATATTTTCAAAGTAGTGGTACAGGAAACCACAGATTAGAGAGCTGCATCTGACTCCAGGTCTAGTAACAAGTACCAGCAAGGGACAAAGTAACAGTTTCCAGGCTGAAACATGACCTTGAAAATTATGACCAGTTGACAATGCCCACAATGAATTCCTGTTTTTATGCCTCATTTACACCAAAGTTTGAACATGTAAGAAACCTGCTTAGCTAAACATAGTTTAAATTGTTTCCTTCATTAAAGTTGCTTACTGACATTTGTGTCTTGCAATTTATGTGTCAATTACAGACAATGTTGAAGTTTATTTCAGCTTTGGGTAAATGTCTGTGTTCCAGTTTTTCCTTTTTTGAAACCTGGTTTAACTAAACATCAGTGATTTTGTTACAAATAGTTATGGTGAGTCCTTGGACTAATCTTGTGAAAAATCATGAGTCCCAGTCCAGAACCATTGAGTCCCAGTTCAAAAAACAACGAGTTCTAAATTGAAAAATGCTTGGACCTTTATGTAACTAGGTAGTTAGTTAATCTGAAGACTGACTCGAAACCTCAATGGTTGTCTTTAAACTAGGCTGTTAAGTAAGACTTAAGAGCTGCTAAGTTTTACTTACCCAAAAATGGTGTGTGAAGGCATAAGTAAAATCTCAAGCAACTTTACTTTGCATCTCATGAAAGTCGGAAAGTTGAAACGATTCAAGAAAGCTTCAAGTGACTTGAAGACCATCTTTAAAACCGACTTAGCGCACTTGCGGTTTCTAAGCTTTGAGAAGGGCAAAACATGTCAATCAATCTTAATTATGTTGTGTGGGAAAATAGGCATAAGTAAACCTGAAGTAAAAAAGATAGGTTGTGTGAAGCCTTTTTTTACTTGAAGAATTTAAAATTTACTTGTCTTGAAATATTTCTTAGCATATTAAATATGCTAAATTTTAGGCTCTCGTGTAAAGACTACCAATATCTCAGTTTACTGGAATTAAAATATAGTCCTTCTGTTAAAGCACAAACAAGACTAAAATAAGTGTACACCATTAAACAACAGCCGCACAAGAACAGCCACAGAAATCACATGAACAGGATATTCTACAAAAACATCTTCAGATCACAGGATGCGTGCCATGAATTTTTTTGTGTCTTTGTGGATTTTTGTGTCAGGGACATAGGATGCAGAGGTAACATACTCACTGAAACATGTTTAGTTGGTGTGAATTAATGGGGCATTAGATATTTTCTCCTTTGCCAAGTAAAACTAAGTTTTAACAATATATTTAAAAATGAGTCAACAACAATACCAGCAATGAACATTCGCCTTATCACCTAGTGTTGGTCGTAGACATGGGACACAAGTATGCTGAATGAAAGAAAGCAGGGACCAATTTGAGGTTTCCATTTCAGGGAAGCATCCATCTTTTAGTGGTGTTAGTTAAGAGAGCCAAAGTTTACTGTACTCACGCTTGCATTGTACAATGATACCACATTCTTTCTTGCTGCTTAACGTTTTTGCCCTGCTGTCTTCCACCATTTCTACCATTACAGTATTTAATACACTGTTGTAGAGTTTAACATAATGTCTTGATAGATTGATACACTGTGGGTTACTGATAGCCATTTAAGAAGAGATTAAAAGTAAGGTGGTCCTTAATGAACCTAGCAGTGCTTTGTCCGTTAAAGCCAGTACATTTATGTATAAACCCATTCTAACACTGAACATACTTCTTATAAACAGCTGGGGTCTTCTAGACATTGACGACTGTTACAAAGGGGCGGAGTCTCTGGCAGATCAAGGCAAAGCTGATCGTGGTAAACTGTTCATTGATGGAGGTTCTGCAGGTGGCTTTGCTGCTCTAGCTTCCATTACTTTCCATGGAGATGTGTTCAGTGCTGGAACAAGCTTTTATGGAGTATGCGACCTCACAGCTCTTGCAGCAAGTACCCATAAGTTTGAAAGCCGCTATCTTGATACCCTGATTGGCCCTCTTCCTGGGGCACAGGAAATTTATGATGAAAGATCACCAATCAAGCATGTTGACAAACTTGACTGTGCAGTGTGTATATTTCAAGGATTAGAAGATAAGGTAAGAGCTTTGGGTCAGAGAAAAAGAGGGCTCATTTTTGTCGGTCTTCTGTGTATTGTTACCTGTTGCGGATGTAAAATAAGAGCCTGTACCCTTTTTACCTTTATTTTCCAGCAATAGTCTGAATTGGTAATAAGTATAATAAACTTTAGATAGAATATATTCTTTATATCATACTTATTTGGCCAAGTTTCATATAAGAGGTTTGTAATCCACAATTTCTTTCTGTCACTTTTTACCAATTTCATCTCTTTACATTGCTCTGTGTGTGCATAAGCGTGTGTGTGTGTGTGTGTGTGTGGGGGGTTACATCTGTGGGAAAGGGTGACGAAAGTCACAAAAAAACTAACAGCTGTAGGGTGGCGTCTTTCTCAATCTTCATGGTAATTGTTGCTGACATTTAAATTTTTTTCAGGTCGTTCCACCAGATCAGTCAAAAATGATGTACGATGCAGCTAAAGCGAAAGGAAATCCGGTGGCTTATAAAACATTTGAAGGTGACATAAAAAATGATTTAATTTGGTGAAGAAATTTTTTTATTGTGCAATTACATGGCAGGCTTTGCTTTGCAAAGGATTACATGCCTGATCATTTTAACTTCTCAGTGCAAATCAGACATTTGCATGGATGTGTCTAGGGAAGGGGATTCCCTGGGGGCTGAAATCCTCTTCTTAGCCCAGTAGCTCATTTTTATCATGAATTGAATTAAAGGCTTGCATTATGAATATTTTTTGTTTAGTAAAATCCAACTAGTGGTCTATTTTCAATGCTGCATTCTGATTGGTTGAGCTACTACTAAGTATAGCTAAATGTTATAGCCCACTAGTAGCAAAAAGTGCCAGCTTTGGAAACCAAAACAATGGCATCTGAATCGCGTTTTGCTAGATAAAGTTGTTTTGTCTCGATATTTTTGACCAACTAGTTGGATTTTACTAAAACAATATTATTCCTCTTGCCCTCATGGCCTCTGAGTCAATAGCCCATTCGGCCTCTGGGCTCAAGGAATAATATTATTGTTAAATAATACTCCTGTGGGAGTGAGCTACTGATTCTCCATGACCTATGGACCTTTATTGTACAGTGATCTACACTGTCCAATGAAGGTGTGCCTGAAATAATGCCCCAAGAGACTTCTAATAGGATGCCGGATCAAAATGGTGAAGAGTGAAATAAGGGAATGATTTCATGTGTGTTTTGTCTAAATTCTAGTTATTTCCAGAGCCTCTAGGTGAGGGAAATTATTAGAATAATTTGGACAAAATGCAAGCGAAATTATTCCCAATTTTCAAGAGTGTACCATTTGATTACTTAGTAATATCATAGGGGACAAATAATATTCCACTCACAATTACACTGATAAGGCTAGTCCTTAACTTTTGGCTTTAAGTTCACTATCATTTTCTAAATTTTTCCACAAAATACATTCTTGATGTGCTCTTTTGATTGTTCAAGTTTTTTAAAGCATCTTACCGTGACATCTTCATTCATAACATTTTAAAACCTTGACACTTTCGTGGCACTGAGACATACAGAATGTTGCCATTTTAATTTCACACGTTAAATTATTTATTGCCCCTGAAATTTGTGCCAAAATCAAGGAGTAATTTTTCCCCCATGATATTAAAGGGAGAATTTCATCTCACATCAGGAGTTACAAAACTCCCTCTTTTGACCATAAACACTAAGGTTTAGTTAGGTTTCTAGGGAAAGTCAACCCTGTTCCAGAGACCCCACCTACTCCCTAGATGAACTCTTTTATTCTAACAAAACAGAGCTGTTTGAGTCCTAAAATACTCCAAAACCTGAAGCTTAACGGGAGTAGGAACAGATCTACTGGAAAGGTTATCAAGCTCTCTTTTTACAGTTTGTTTTGAATCGAGTCTAAAACCATGCAGCTATGTAGGGAGGGGGGGGGTACTCTATAATGGCCTATAAAGGAAGGCTCCTCCTGAAATGGGTAACTTTTTTCAGATTACAAGTGTGGTTAGTATTTCTTCCGGCGGTGCCTGATTCTCCCTAGATATCATTTGTTAACTCCATTCCAGTGGTTTAAAAATGGGATGCAGAGTCTAGGGGATGTTAAAGGGGTGCCATATTTCTTTGTGGAAGGTATATGAAAGAGGTACCTTTCCAGAGGAAAATTGTACATAGGGAAAGGGGTTTGGCCTCAGGGTGGATCCTCACCGTATCAAACATTGTTAACTACCCCTTCTACCCCCCCCCCCCAAACACACCCCCCGAGCAGCTATGCCTTGTGTATTGAACTTTGATTTAAAAAAAAAAAACTATTTAAAACAATTCAATGAAGGCCTTTTATTTGAACAAATGCCTCTTTTTTAAAATTTATTTAAGGTGAACAACACGGGTTCCGGCAGGCAAAAAACATCAAGTTCTCATTGGAGGGAGAGTTGTATTTCTATTCCAAAGTGTTTAAATTTGATGCCCCAGGGATTAGTGCAGAAGTAATTGAAAATGTAAGTTATGCAAGAAACTGAAATGTACCTGTATGATGTCATTGTGTAGAGAAAAAGCACTTTATTTTTCATTTGTTGTCAATGTCAAAACTCAAGTAATGAAAGCACTGGAAAAGAATATTATCTTTAATGAATGCATTTTATAAGACTGCTATTGTTAACTTTGCGTGATGGTATTGTATTATTGATTCAATCAAATTATTCTCAGTAATTCCTTGTAAAACTTACTTAACAACTTTGTCTTTTCTTGTAAGAACAATAAGAAACTGAAACCTAAAGAATGCAAAGGATATTTGTTGATGAGGCCGTTGTTTATTTTCTTGAAACTCTTACATCTTTTTCTTTTTTCATCTTATAGCTGAAAATTGAGAACCTGCCAGAGGACTGAACAGATCCTGTTGTCATCAACTGCCTGTTGCACACAGCAGAATAGGGGAGGTTTTTTCCCTAAACAGACTTGGTAGTAGTTTTGTGAGTAGGTTAAAATAAAGTATTTCGATTAAGTTAGCCTTATTTGTGTTCTTGTGAAAGAGTGTATGCCTATTAAAGTTGTAGGTTACTGTGATCAGAATTAAAATAAGTAGATTGAAATGAACTATGTGCATTTCAAAAATATTTTGTAACAAAACACTGTTAATAAGTGTTTATCCATTGAACTTCAATAAAACTGATGAAAATATTACACAATGCTGAATATGCACTAAGTATCCTTAATGTTGTAGATTTTTGCTCCGAAAAACTTGTTTTGAAGCTATTTGAACCAATTTCTGACCACTTTCTGGCTAGAAAGAGCCAAAACTGCCCAAAACGCCACTACGTAGATTTTTGCATTTTTCTTTGGGCTCCTTTAGTGAATCGTGCTCTTTCTGGCATTGCTTTGAAAGATCCCTTTCTTCCCCTTGCACAAGACTGATGAAAAAGTTGTCTTTGACGTTTAAATTAGTGACTTGTTTGAGGGACATAGATCTGCATGGGCAGTTAAGGGGCAAATGGGTTAAGGCTTAAAAACTGCTTAAAATATCCCCTTTGCAAAGGGTATCAGATAGAAAGGCTGCTTTTACTTTACATACCTTTGCCTTGTTAGGCCAAGTTTGCCTTATGTCAATGGGGACAACTTTATTTTGCTTTAAATATAGAGCATAGTTCTTTTGAAAGAAGGCTTAGATACACATCAGAGTCCTTATATTTAATGTGCAAAATATTGTAAAGACTCTTGCTAGCACCTCTGACTACCTTTATAGATGTGCTTCATTGTCTGTTGGAGTCCAACTTTGTTACATCATTGACCCTGATCAAATGTCTGATCAAAGGTAACTTTTCATTACCCTCAAAAAACAGCTGGCATTCCACAATACCACCACTGGTTTCCCTACAAAATGATATCTGAGGAACTGTTGAATAAATTCCATACTGCTGACATGTCACTACCCAGAACTGAGTAGTGCTTCTGATTGTTCATGCAACATGGGAAATTTGCTTCTCTCAATCAGAAGCAATATCCAGATCAGGGAAGTGACATGTCATCACGCCTCATTGTCCAGAGAAACCAGTGGTAGGGTTGCAAAATGTTGGGTGTTTTCTCAGGCTTCTTTTCATCAAATGGAAGTTACAGGAGCACAGGCTGCAATACACAAACTATTTAACAATAATACTTTTCAATGGGAGTTGAAATCGTATAAATTTTCATATAGGTGTTCTTGTTGCCTCTCCTGTACGTAGACATCTTCACCAGAAAGTTCTTCAGGATACACATAATCTCCCTTTACTTCATTATCTTACATTATTATATGTCTAAAAAATTTATTTATCTCTGAATAATCTCAACCTCAAAAATAAGTTACTTCTAAAATCAGTCCTGATGTTTGGTACACTTTGCTATGGACACTTGCATTTAAAGTAATAGAGAGCAAATTTTGTTATAGAAACTTTCAAGAGGCAACGTCATGTTTAAAGTAAGTCAAAATACTTCTTCCTGGCTTGGGAACCTCTGCCACCTAAGATAAAAATAATGGTAAATGAAAAAATCAGTCAGAGTAAAGGGGTTTAGCACTATAGAAAATAATTTCAATGAGGTCTTTCACTGTCTGATACAAGGAGACTGGGGCTCATTAACCCTTCAAGCCCCAATATCCACAGACAAATTCTCCAGAGTTGCCTCCATATACTTCCTTAAAGAGTAAGTTTAGAGAATTTAAATAAAAGATCATAGCATGTTCCCAGAGGTAATCATTTTAATTCCCACAGCTTTTTTTCTTGATAATTATGTATTGATATTGTTGGGAAAAATAATTTATTGACGTTGGACACTGTTGGGACTTAAAGGGCTAAAATAGTTGTGGAGAGGTGGATATTTCTGAAAAGTTAACAGTTTGATCCCACAAAATATTTCACCCCTATACCAAGCTTAAATTGGGATGGTGGTAGTGGGAGGGAGCACAAGTTTTGAGTATCACGCCTTTTTTACTTGTAATTGACCCTTCTTTGATCCGAAAATGCTGTAGCTTATGGGCAAAAAGAGGGTGCATGCAACATTGCTCACCTGTGCAGTTGTAGCCTGTAAATTGTCTCTTTTTTCTTCATTTGCAAAATTGATAGTCTCATTGCTGTCTTTATATTCACCTCCCTGCAGGTCAATAGTTTTGCCTCTATTCTTTGCTTTGCAGTGGTCACTCCACTCTGTGAGCCAGTTTTTCTGTCTCTCACCTACAGAAACCTGATTTTTAACTTTCACAGTAACAGGTTTGTTACAATTTTTCCCTAAAGAAACACTTCTTTCCTCTTGTTTTGAACTCTCCATGGAGCCTTGATCAACAACATGGTTCTCTTTTCCTGGACTTGAATTTGGTTTGACCTTAATTTCTCGACTGTTGTGTGTTGTAGAATTTAAAGGATCACTAGAGCACCGTCTTTTCCTCAAAGGAGATGTTGCCAGGCATTTTTGTCCACTGATTTCTTTGTTTCCATGTTCTTGCAGTAGATTATGAGATACGAATGTTTTTTCCTTGTCTCCCAAATTTTCTTCTATCTTGTCAGACAAAGTTAATTCAGACTTAACACTGTTATTTGTGTCATCTGTTGTATCAACACTGTCACTGTGTCTCCTCTTCCTGGAATTTGTTCTTAACCAGGATGCCAGCAACTGTTTGGGACTTTGATACTTTATTACAGCTGGTGATTTTGGTGAAGATACTTGACTTGATAGAGACTCAGGGGATGGAGGTTGGGACAGTGATGAACTGACAAATGAGGGTCTAGTGGCTACTTTGGCATCATGCATTGCATGAGCTGTTAAACCTGTGGAAAATAAAAATTTATTATTAAACAAAGTGGGATTCTACAGATCAAAAACAACATCTTCAGCATGAATCTTGTTGAAATAACTTATCAGGATTATCCATTTTTTGTTTGCTATCCTTTTACTTTAGAGAGAAATGTTTAAACACCAAAATTTGAGCACGACATTTAGAACTTCCTCCCTTTCTGTTGCAGTCAAATCTGTATAATCATGGCTTTGGTTCCTGGCTGAAAATGTATCAGCCTGTGGCGGACAGTGATGAATCCCACCTTCAACTGCAAGCTAGAAAAGTAAAATAATGTCTCTCCTGTTAAGTGAGATGATCTTGCTGTTTTCATCTCATCATTATCAGCCAGACTTAGATCTACATGTATGTGATATTAATTTAAGTATTGGTACCTGTTTTCGAGTTTGGTGGACTCATGGTGGCCTTTGGAGACTGGGTGAGAAGGTTTTGTTTTTGAGGTGGTGTTCTGTTAGTGGGGCTGTTGAGTCTGGTTGCCATGCCAACAGGACTGGAAATCTGGTTTAATCGTGGATTGGTGATAAGTTTAGATGGTGGAGTCCACAAAAGACGTTTTGCATCAGGGCTTGTTGAGGGGGAAGAACTTGGGGTTCTGTCTTGAAATCTTGATGCACCTATTTTATCTACACAAAAATATAGATATTAGTTTAGGGACATGAAAATACTGTAGAATGGGAGAATAGTTGTGACTACTGAACGGCAAAAGAAAAAATTAAATTATTAAATTATTTTGCTTATATTTAAAGTGGAAATAGTGTACTTTTACTAAGCATGGGATGTGGCCATAAATTTTCATATCTAACACGATCTTTATTTTATTGTTTCATGTGTGTGAAAATTGAATCCAAAGCCAGCAGCATCTTTCTTCACAAATATACCTCTAGTTTATTTAAAACTTAAAAGCTGAATTTCAACTCACCATTTACAGGGGAGACAGATGTTTGCAATGCTAATTTGCAGCTTTCACCAATCAGGTTTAGTCTGTCATTCTTGCATGCTTGGTGGTTAATTCTCCTTTGAAAAATAAAGGTACAATAAAATTAATTATAGTACAAAGTCAAAATGTTTCACCCTGTAAATTGCCCCTGAACTGGTCACTGAGCTCAAGGCACAGCATGGCTGGAACTTTGCATCAGGCTAAAACGCTGCTACAGTAGTAAAGACACCCACTCTAAGGCCAAATTTAATGTTGCATTGATAATGGCATTTTGTATAACAAGACCCAGCAAAAGAGAGCAACTAAGAATGAGAGCTGAAAAAAAAACAAGTAGAAAAGAGATAACTTAAAAAGTTGCTTTGCATGCATCAATGAAACCAAAAAGGTGTACCTGAGCAAGGAAAGTTAATTTGCTTATTTTGAATAATGGCCAGATAAAAGCGAGACTGGCTAAGAATAATTAATTTTATGACTCAAGCCATCGTGTTAATGGATCACGCATGATGGAATGATTTTTTAACTACTTACCATATGCGGAAACTGTTATCATCAGAACAAGTCACCACCTAAAACAACAGAGAGAAGTGTTAATGTTTTTTTTTTGTTTTAACTTTTTCTATGTATGTAAATTTGAACCAGTTGTATCCACTATTTTAGTCTTGCCACTTAAAGCCTCCCTTTTTCCACTGATTAACTGACAAGTAGCAAATTTAGTTTTATCTCCCTCCACTTCTTGCAAGTCCTTAAATTGTGACCCTTGTGCAAGGCTGTGCTGCAAGAAATATTGATGGGAGCCAGGTGCTCTAAACATGTGTAATCCAGGGTTCCCAGTATGGGATTTCTATCACAAAGCTAAGATTTCCTAGTCACTCAAGAGCAAAATTAAGGCACCAGGGCAGAGCTGTCATTAAGAGGCATGGGCTGGGGATTTCCCCTGGCTACTGAGAATGTGGCTCCGGGCTACTTTCATAGCAAAGTAGAAGAAATCCCTGGCCGTTTGATTCCCTGGCTACTTGTTGCATTTCCCCGGCAACTTGAAATCTTAGTGACAGCCTTGCTTTTGGGAATCAGACATACCTTTCCCTGATCAGAGGGACACCAGGCAACACTTGTGACTTCACCAAGGTGTCCCTTGAGAACAATGGGTGGGGCTGTAGGGTCGGACACCTTCCAGATATAAGCATTATTATCACTGGATCCACTAAGAAGGTACATGTCATTGGGGCTAAGAGCTGATTTTACATAGAATGTGGAGTTCAGGTGACCAGAGAAGGTGCCAAGTGGTTCCTGCCCCAGTGATGTACAACTGTACATGTAGATTTGGTCATTAGTGCATCCAGCAAACAAACGTGAGTGGGTGGAGTCCAGAACGAGAGATGAAAAACCTGCAATGAAGAGCAATGATCAGCTGGCCAGAAAACTAAGGACATTATTATCACCTGTTCCATTCTACAGTGATTTGAAAGTGAAAGTCACAGATAAAATTGGAAAACAGACAAGTCGTGTCCACTTTACAAAACCTTGACAAAAAAGGCACCTCTGTGTGCTTGTTTGGTTGCATTCTTTACAGTACTACACTAAACTAATCTATGCAATTGACTATGCAACTGAATATCAGTTGTGAAAAAAAGCAGTAGCCTTGCAGGTCTTCAGAACCTCTAACTTAATTGGACATCTATGGGTTGCAGCTCTTTTGTTTTCAGGCTAGGTTCCATTGTCAACTTTGTTTGTTTACTGTTTTCCCAACGGGTTGCAAACCAATCTTGTGAGGTCTTCCGATAGCTGCAAGATCCCCCAAAAAAGGCTTGACTATTTGAGCCAAAGTTTAAAGAGTTTACCTATCATTTCAGTCAAATTATTATTACCTACCATGTTTTCTTACTCCTTGCCCTGGGTATGGAAAGATGTGAAAAGGCACAGGGTCATTTTTAAGGTTTGTATAGGTTTTGCGCAAGTCCCAGATTTTAATTTTACCATCCACCGCTCCAGCTGATATCAGCTTCTCGCCTCCTTGAAATAACACTGCTGTGACACTTTGTTGGCTAGAGTTCTGCAAGCAACGAATGTGCAAGTTGACACTGCAATTTAAGTATGGTACCTTACCATGCAGTTTTCCATGCAACTGTTGTTTTTATGTTACTGATTAGTACCATTATTCTCCTGCCTTTAGGAATTAGAAAACTCCAAGTGCCTCTTTATCTTATCGCCCAACCCCTACCCCCTCCTTTTATTGCATATTACATGACCTAATTCTACTCATTTGGATAGTCTTTCACATAGGTTGGCAAAGTCAACATAACTAAAATCATGCAGAAATTACCATATTTCTTGTTCATGCACCCTTTGAGAACATCTCTAACGAGTAGTGTGACTCAACTTAAGACAAGACTTGGATCATGAGGCATGACTAAAATTAGTAAGGATACATAAAATTATTTATTTACAAACCATGACAGGTCTTGAAGTAGATCTCCTAGATTTCTTTTTTGACATCTGACGGGTACCAGGTAGTCTTTCAAAATGTGCATTAGATATAACATTGATGGGTTGGTAAAAATGACCAGAGCGACGATTACATCTCATGTCCCATACCATCACATTCCCATCTCTTGCACCACTAGCAAAGACAACTGACAAGAACAGCAAAAGCCAGTAAGAAGATTAATAAGGATATTGCTGTCCAGCTATCCGATGAACATGCAGGTATTTCTGTGGAGATTGAGAACAAGATTTCCAAATCCCAGGCTGACTAAATCCTCCACTTTTACAAACCACACACCCAGGGAGGTACTCTGGATTTTAAGTGACCAGAATTAATAAGAAGAATTTTGGGGGTTTGAAATTTTCCATTCTAGGAGTTTTATAGGTAGGAAAATTTGGCAAGTACATTTGTGTGTGTGTGTGTGTGGCTTGATTTAAGTAGGAATTTTGCGGTATTCAAAACAATCTGAACATTCACATAGTGCTGCATATCCTGGCTGTGTAGTTGTGCTAATAACAAAAGTACATGTATATTCAAAGTTCTAAAATGCTATGATTTTAATAATTATCCAACTTATTCCAGTTATCCAATAGTGTGGAAATTGTCACTGTGTTTATTTAGCAAGGCTTCAAAATACAGATGGTATGATGAACTCAGACATTCAATTTTCCATTTTGTAATCAGTAATAAAATTGGTGATTACGAGTCTTCATAGCCAATAACATCATGGCTTAACTGACAGACGAATAACATTGTGACGTAATTGACCAATCAGATCAATAACCAGAGTATAATACCATTGACCAATCAGATCAAGGTTAAAACGTCAGTCACTGTATAATAGTCCATTCAACTGACAATCAAACTCAACCTACAACTCAAGGAGTTTTGAAACGAAACTGAGATGAAGAATGACAATACAACTCCAACACAGGTTGTCGAAATTAAACGTCAGTCACTGATTCGTAATGTACAATCTTATATAATAACAACAGTCCTATTCAGGGGACTATGACACAACAACAACAGTCCTATTCAGGACTACGTTCACCCGGACAATCAAACTCAACCTACTTTTGAAATTATTATTATTAATTAAAAATCTCAAGCTCCTGAATAAAAATCTTTTTGAATAATGAATTTGTTAACCACCAACATAGAAAAAACACTGACATCAATCCATGGTACTCACATATTTCATCTTCTCTGAAGTCCACAGATTTCACACTGCAGCTATGGCCTTTGAACACAGCTAAGCACTGATCACGATTAACATCCCACATTCTAATAGTCTGGTCCCCAGATGCTGTCACCTATAGAACAGATAATACTGTTGGTGTAATTTAAAGGAATCACCCTCAACTGTTATCACAGCGGCTGCAACCCAGGCACATTTGCTGGTGAGATATCACATCCTGCTGGGATGTCAGGAACACTGCAGCTCTAGTAGCCTCAGAAAACAGCCAAAATTTGGCAATGTTACCACTAGCTTCCCCATAAATGATGTCTGAGGAACAAGTGCAGAAATTCCTTACTGATGACATGTCACTACCCAGATCTGGGTAGTTCTTCCTGATTGGTTGAAGCAAATTTGCCTCTCAGAACATTTGCATCAATGCTAGCAAGCTCACTACATACGGATAACCAATAAAAATTAAAATCAAAGACTGGTATATATGTAAACACATTGGAGTTAAGGACTTGGATGTAGAAATGTCCCATTAAAAGGGCCACACTATTTTGGTGATAGTCTGTTTTTATCTATCTTACCAACATTTGTTCTCCCTCCATCCATGCAATATCAAACACTGCATTCTCATGGGCATTCCACTCTATGCAGAAACATGAAAAAATAAACAAATAAATAAAACATCCATTACTGCCATGTTTGCAACTGAAATCACAAGTTAAGGCATGAACAAATCCTGGATAAGATGGGATCAGATCAACCCCTTAACTTACTGAATAACAAAAGGTTTGGCATAGGATTAAAGGGATTGAATGGATCGTGTCTAATTATTTTATGACAGTGGCCCACAATTAGTTGAAATGGCAGATACACGACTGACATGTATCTTTAGTAAAATGCAACTAGTTGTCTATTATCAATGCTGCATTCTGATTGGTTGAGCTACTACTAGGCTATGTGTTATAGCCCACTAGTAGCGAAAAGCACCGGATTTTTGGCAGCAAAAAGGATTAAAGTCTTGCTCTAAGTTGTTTTGTCTCGATATTTTTGACCAACTAGTTGGATTTTTCTAAAGCAATTATTCCTCTCACCCTCGTGGCCTCTGAGTCAATAGCCTATTCGGCCTTCGGCCTTATGGGCTATTGACTCAAAGTCCATTCCGGCCACAGAGGAAACTAAACCTCTGGTTAAGTCCATCGGCAAAATAGTGCCAAAATCCTTGTTCCGGGCCCTCACATGTGTACCAGGATTTGAGTATGTTGCTCAAACTGTCAACACTGTACATGTACATTGGAGGAAAAGCAGGCTAATAGTTTTTATAAGAAACATGGTATGGCCAGCCCTGCGCAAAAATATTGGAACAAAAGCAACCCACTTGTGCATACTGAATCCCATACCCTCTCTATTGGTCAAAAACTATCTAGATAGTCTAGATAGTTTCATCAGTCCTATTCTAGCAATGGTCAATTCCTTTCTTTAGACTGGTCGATTTCCTGGCCCATGAATTAAAAAAAAAAAACAAGATTATAATTTTTAAACTATACACCTATATTTGTGGACCTGTTCATACGTCTGAAAGAAGATTGTTTAATAAACCCAAAGGAGTTTTCATCGCAGGAAGTATTATAGCGTATGTTTGATGAAATCTCAAGGCGGATAGTAGTAATAAGTTACAGAAATCTAGAAGAACCCAAGTGTGAGGGTATAAATTCAAAAAGTTTGGAAAAAGTCTGTTTGGAATTTAACAAAGCACATAAGTATTAATACCAAAACCTATATTTTAGCGTCTCTTACCCTTAATAATCGATCTTTTTCCTGTTTTCCGGGAATCCAGAATTTGAACCCAGCCGTCTTCATCCGCTATGGCTAACATATGACCACCTAGAGCGGCTTGAATGAATTAAACAAATGAACTAAGCATTTTTATAGTCTACAGAAATAAAGCAAAGCAAGGGCAAGTTCTTGGAAAATAATGGTGCCTTACTCTTGTTGAAGCGACAAGCAAACGGTGGAACATCGATCTGAAAGAGAGATGGTAGTTCTCTAAGTACAAGTGTAAGCTCATAAGCTTACATTTGTAGCTCGATCACATGCCAGCAATGAGCTATATTATTGCTGTATTTTGAGGGATTTCTCGAACGCCACGTAGATTTGTATGAGCTTACCTCTCTTCTTTCGACGAGATGTTCATCGTCTTTAATACAAGTGAAAGCCTCCAATGCAAAATCGACGGGCAAAGCTGAAAGAAGTCGTGAAAGAACTACAAAAGTTTACAAATTCGCGAAGTTGTGGACGAGTCAAGCTTGTGTATAAAGCTACACATAAGATTAAAAGGTGTTTGTTTACTCTACATTTCAGCACTCACCTCTACGCACAGGACTAGGAACAAGCTGACGCTGTAATATTGAGGTAAGAAGAGTCATTTTTGTTTCATTTCATGAAAATCGGAGTAAATTATAGAGCAACGCCACGGCCGTAAGATCGAAATCTTCACTTGAACTCCCGGGAAATAATTCAAAATGCGCGGGAAACATCAGATAGCCCGCCGAGCATGCTGGTGTTGAATTGTGGGATACGTGATTCAACATGGCGGCCACGTTGAGTTTTGGTGGGTTGATGAACTTTGGCGAGAAATCTTCCAGTAATTCGGCTGACAACTGGCAAGATGCAAATACTGCTTTAGCTGAACTTGATAAAGGTACGTTAACATGTAGAGGTAATTATTTTATCAGTGTTTTTGTACCTGCAATCGTTACTGTTTTCAATGCGCTTATTTACTCTTTCTGATCATTTGCTAGCCCTAGAGGTTGAACATAAAATTTGAACAGAATAATCATATCATTAAACAAGGACTCATTTTTTGACTTCAGGGCTGCGATCAAGTAAAACAGGAGAACAGTGTGAGGCAATTGTCCGGTTTCCAAGCTTGTTTGAGAAATATCCGTTTCCTATTTTGATCAACACTGCTCTATTGAAGCTTGCTGATGTCTTTCGAGTTGGGTAAGCTTTACTATAAAAGCTGTGGTCACTGTGGTCTTTAGAGGCTTAGCTTTAGAGGTGTACCCTGTTGTGTTTTAAGGTTTTTTACTGTCCCTAATGTAGGTTGCCTGGAACCCAACTTCACTTAACATTGTTAGCATGAACTGTGATCAACATTTAAATTCTCCTTAGTATGTCACTTTTTAATCAGTGAGGTAGGATACCAGGGGATCCTGGGAGGATAGGCTGGGATGGGTACAGGAGGTGAAAAAAGAAAGAGTGGGAGTTCTAAAAATGCAGCAAGCAGTAAAAATGGAGGAAATTACACAGCAATCCACAATATTTGCAATCAAATTGAAGGGTTGAAGGGAGGAAGGCAAGAAAAAGGTTTGGGAGCCTGGAATGCAAGGTATGGGAGGTCGGAAGTTTGGATTTAATCCTCCCTCCCCCTCCCTCGCTCGATTTTGAAGCTGCTGCCCCCAATTTTCTGTAAAATACTCCTGTAGTCAATATTTTTTAGCTGGGATCATTTCTTGATCGTCAAAATAGGCAGAACAAACCAAGGGACCTTGATGTCACATATAGATAATGCCACTGCAACTACCAACCCAATTTATACATATAAAGCCAACTGGTGTTTCTGTCTCACTTTGCAATCCACACATGTTCACATGTTCAAAAGGCGATGCAAATTTTGACAAAATTATAAACTCGCTTCACAAGGAATAATATGTTCTGACACAGACTTAATAGTTATCTATATCTTTATTCAAAGCTCTACACAGAATCACTCAGCTGCAAGTAACATAGTGAAACCGCTTCTTGAATTATTATTTTCCACTTTTATTTCCCTTCTTTGTTTTATTAATTATCAGATTTTAACAGAAAAAAACCAGGAAAACAAAATAAACACCGAGCTACAGGAGTCTTGATTGATTATTCAATGATGAATCAGAAATTTCAAGAATGACTATCAAAAGTTATTAATTTTTGTTTTTTCATTTTTTAGGAGTAACTTTCTCCGACTATGCATTTTGAAGGTCACTCAACAAAGTGAGAAACACTTGGACAAGATTTTGAATGTTGATGAATTCTTGAAACGCATTTACTCTGTTATTTACTCAAATGACCCAGTCGCAAGAGCAATCACTGTCAGGTATTGTAAATAATTGATAATCTTATTTATAACAATAATATTTTATTATTTATTTATTTATTATGTAGAACACAATTTGTAAAGTGGTATTTATTGTTTATTGTTTATTGTTTTGTTTGCCAAAAATTATACAAATCAAATAAAATCTAATTACCTTAACTCTCATGGCGAGGAAGCCCAAGAGAAGCCACCGGGCTTATAAGGAATGGGCTCCCTCAGTTAGATAATTGGAACAAAATATTACATGGTACATGTATGGATCTATTGAAACGTGTTGTTTTATGTAATTTAGAGTTTTTGTCAAGTGTTTTATTTGACAACTTGAAGACTGTAGGAAAAAATGTTTAATACAACAAATATTTGTATTCTAAAAAACCTTCTTCACTATTTGTGAAATCCCAGCAAGTATGATTTTGGTTGTTATGCAGAAGACAAAATTAATTTCTCCAAGTGCTGTTAATGGGCATGTTTCATAAATTGATAACTATCTACAGTGTTTCCTTTAATTTTTGTTAATTTTTCTATGTCCTTTATTTTTTATTTTTGTGGTTTTACTACAGCATATACTGATAGTACCTTTTGTGTTGTTGATTAATAATAAATGAAATATTTACATTCTTTAAATTTTTTTTCTTACTTTCAGAGTTCTTGGTAGCATTGCCTGCATTGTGTCAGAGAGGAAAAATGTCCACCATAGGTTGTTAATTTTCTGCAGTCAGTAGCCATTGTCTTTTTTATAGAGTTATTGATTGACTGATTGATTGATTAATTTTGCATAACAGTAATTTTGTCTGGATTTCATTGCAGAGATATCTTTAAAAGATTAAAACAATTCTTCAAGAGCAAAGATGTCTAAAAATTTGACCCCAATTTTGGCATTAAAATATTATTATGTTGTTGAACAGTTATTCATCTAAATTGTCATATGGTTAGTGTGGTTGTGGTCAACAAAACAGCTAAACACAAACTTTGTCTGGTACCATGTGAACTTAGCATTGATTTCCTTTGTCTCGTAGGGCAAGAGTTCAAGGAAATTGAGAATCAACCTAGGTTAAATCAAAATTAACCTGAAAATCAAATTTGACCTGCAACATATCCAATTCATACATCTTTTTTCTTTGACAAAATTTCTTAAGTCAATGTTGTTTGCCAATTTAAGTGATAGTGTCTCATTTTGAAACGCAAATTTCAGTACTTTTTGTCAGCTACAAAATTACTTGTCCTTAATTTAATTATATTTATATTTCTATAACAGCATCAGAAGCAGTTTGGACTCACATGATGAAGTGGAATTAGAGGCAGCTATTTTTGCCACTGACAGATTTTGTTCTCATTCAAGGTATACTCTTTGAGAAATCTTCAGAACCCATGAAATTAACTTCTGCCTGCTTCATCTTTAGTACTTGTCAATCAAGCTCTAAACCCCTGAATTCTGAAAACTTATTTAGGTGGGTCTAACAAAGTATTGAATTGCATTGTAAATTATAAATGTACAGTGTATCTGAAAGCCACATTAAATACACACTTTGAAATTTTCTTGACCCACTTTTGTGCAGCATATTTTCTTGGATTTGTTCTTTGGTTGCAGTGTTCTTACCAGACCTAGGCATTGCGGCATTGTCGCACTTTTTCAGGAAATGCCGCACTATAATTAGCCTAAAGGGTCCCAAGGTAGCAAGGAAGGAAAAAACATATTACAAAACTTATGCAAGCATATGACATATAGATACATTTCTTTATAATGCAAGCCCAAATTTAATTCAATTGGTTATGGCATCTTTAGAAAACACGCATCATTATCTAAGACTCAGAATGTGAAAACGTTGAGTTAACTGTATCTGTATCTCCAGAGATTCCAACCCCATGTGATGGAAAATAGGGAGTAATTATTAGCGCCGAAGGCGCAAGCTTCTAGGGGGGTCCGGGGGCATGCCCCCCCCCCCGGGAAATTTTGCAAATTCAGGGTTCTCAATAGATTTTTAAGTAGGAGGTGATCACTGATAAAGTAGGAGGCTCTTCAGCAAAGCCAGAGGTGTCAAAACAAAGCAAAGAAAAGCGACTTAAACACAAAGTAAGCGGCTATAAATCCCAAAGTAAGCGGCGATCAATCGCCGGGTGCCGCCTTCTATTGAGAACCCTGCAAATTTAGGTTCTCTCAAGTGCCATTTCCTGAATTTTGACATCATTCCGGCCTGAGTTAGAACATACCATAATGCTCTTCACGAAGAAAGGAAGTATAATATGAGTGTTTCACAGTGACAGATCGCCAAAAATTCTAAAGATTAGCAATTTTTCCCTAGTTTTCAGAATTTTATAATAAATCGGGAGAATTTGGTAAAAATCGGGAGAGCGGGAGGCAAGACATCAAATCGGGAGGGTTAGAATCTCTGGTATCTCCCTCGTGATGCCCCTTTTAGCTTCTCTATGGGTCCTGTGGACCCCAGTGTATGAAAACCTGCTAAGAACACTGTTGATTGCTGATGGAATAATACTATATTGTAAGAAGTTTTTGTGTTAATTAATTTTTTTTTATCCACAGGGAATTTGCCTCTGGCCTTTATAATAAAATAGCACAACTAATTGAAGGTAACATTGACACTGAAGCTTCCTGCCGAGTTGTTGTGTCTTTTTTGTGTTATATTTTTTTGTTAACAGGGTAAGTTGTGAGTAACAGAATGAATTTATGAGTTTTGCTACAGCCTGTAGCCTGATAGGTTAATTTACTGGCCTCAAAATATCACATTTTAGTTTTACCTTATCGGCATCAGTTTGTGTTTGTTATTCAAATGTACCAACAGCTGAAAAACAAGAACTCCACGTTGCCAATGTCATTAAGCAACTGTTTGGTATATTTTTTGGAAAAAGGTGACACAATGTATGATGTGAACTAGTGCTCTCACAGTAATGACTGCTTGGTTGCAAGCACCAGGAGACATGCTTCCTTGATGAGACATTTTTTCTTAACTCAAATAAGTAAGAAGCGCCACTATAATATGTCAAGTGAAAATGTTCTTTTTTCTCTCAGGCTTGAGCACGCCAGTGGAGATGAAGCTCAAACTTATCCCAATTTTCCGCCACATGCACTTTGACTTACAGTTGACAGCAAAGGTTAGCAGAAAATAATCAATATTTTGCTATTCGGTGCTCATTGAGTGAATACGTATGCAAAACTGTGCTCTAAGAAAAATTTACAGGAGCCAAGAACTCAGAACCTACCCACAGGTGATCAATATAAAACTAATGTAACATGTCTTTGTAAGATTATTAATGACCTTTGAATGATCCAGGGTTAAGCATAACTTTTTTTCTAAACACCTTTCAATAAATTGGAAGCAGCTGGCCTCAACGAAAAGTTCTATTTGGCTTCTATTGAACCGCCGCCTGGTTAGCTCAGTTGGGAGAGTGCCGGTCTGCTGAATGGGGGGTCGTAAGCTCAAACCCCAGCCGGACCAACACTCAGGGTCTTTAAGTAACTGAGAAGAAAGTGCTGCCTTTGTAATGACATCAGCAAATGGTTAGACTTTCTAGTCTTCTCAGATAAGGACAAAAAACTTTAGGTTCCATGTCACAGCACTTTCACTGATCTGCTCTTGTGGGATGTAAAAGCCTCCATACCACTGTTCAAAAAGTTCAGGGCACATCGACCCCAGTGGTGTGGCTGACCATTATGGGTTGTGGGATTGAGTAGGAATGGCACCTTGCATGGGACCTGAGTCCTGTTTGTGCCCATTCCCTCTGGGCAGGCCTGTGTCCAGAAAAGCTGGGTTTTTTAATTAATAAAAATTAAAAAATAGAAAAATATTTAACTGTCAGGCTTTCTAAATGCAAATTACTTTGTTTTTGCGTAAACAAAGACAGAATTTGGCATCACATTAAAAGTCACCCAGGACTTTTTTGTGCACCCCTTAATGGAACTGCCCCACCTCATACTATAGCTATAAGTTTTGGCTTGAACCCTAGGTCAGCACTTATCAGCCTTCAAACGACTGGGCCCAGAACTGGAACTAACAGGTAATAAGCTTGTCCAGTTCATTATTATGTTTCCTTTTCCCTTCACAGGTTCATGAGCTGTGTTCTTCACTTCTCATATCTCATCCAGC
>CALNXK010000037.1:1702500-1725000 GCA_942486035.1 Porites lobata
ATAAATATCACTGAGTCATTTATTATTTTTGAAAACCCTGTTAATGCGACCAGCTTGTTATGATAACCAAGATTTTATGACCTTAGGGTAGTCGCATTAATGGGGTTCCACTTTATTTTTTTTGCTGTAGATAACAAAAATGATGATCTTTGTGAACAAGCAGCTATGGCACTGGAGACTTCCACTGTTGTTTGTTGTGTTAGTGGACAACTTGAACCATTAAAGGTTAAGCATGCAATTATTGAAAGCTCCAAGTAGTATATAGGTGAATTTTTACTAAGTACTCTTTGTAGAAAACTGCTGTTATAGAAAAACTTGTACATGTTGTAGGTTAAAATCATTGCTAAGTGAAAATTATTTCAAGTGAGACTTTTTTTTGTAGCATATCTGTAAGGAAAACTATTTTGAAATAATAAATAAATAATAAATCAATGCTTTCTGTGCAAGCATTAGCCCAAACCCAGAAAGCTGTATTCTTTTACTGGGAATTACAACAAGAATATGAACATTTCAAATAAAGCATATGGGTAGGTTTTTCTTTTATGTTCTTTTATTTATCAGCATGTATTGATGCATGTAAGAATCCTTAAATGGAACTTCAGGAAAAAAAATCTTGAGACTGAATAAAAATGTCCACAAAGGCATGGTATCTTAACAAGGAATGTTTCAGGTGAGGTTTTCCTGACTGAATGCTGTATATGATTATTATTTTTTCTGTTGTCGGTTAGGTATGCTTGTTGTCAATGAATAATTTGGTGGATAGCTATCCTCAAGCAGGCTCATCTCTAATGGAAAGTTTAGCCAGTCTCTTGCCATCATCATCAGGTAAACAGAGAAAATATACAGCTGTTTTGAGAAAGTTTGTCAGAACAAGTGCATTCAACAATCCCTGAAAGGTATTGTGGGTGGTTTTGAGTTCACTGTTGTTCAAAGAAATTTGAAAGAAGGGTACGACAGGTCATGGACATATGTTTGCGAGTGTGAAAGGAAAGCAACAAAAGTAGGTTCGACGGCTATTGTGTCAGGAACAGTGTATTGATCATATCCCATGTTACCTTTCAGGATTGTCACGTGCACATTTTTTGATAACCTTTCTCAAAATAGCTGTATACTACCCATGTCATAAACTATGTTTATTCAAGCAATTGCTTTCTTAGAAAAGTGTCAAAAAGGCAGATAGCTCCTGATGGAAAAATGTTTACTAGCTTTAAAAGACCCACTTAGAGACAAATCTTGAAGTGCATAGATTTTCTTCAGTAAGTTAGACATTGCTAAAGAAAGTGCACCCTAAGTTTCTGAGAAGTTAAATTACTCATTTTAATAAAGTGCATTAATTTGATCATGTGCCATGGAAAATTGCAGTACATATTATGTTTTAATTAATTGTGCAAGTAATTGCAAAGGCTATATTCAATCCATATTGCTGGCATCAAAAACTTCATGGCCATAATAGCTGTTTTTTCTCTTAGGTGCAGTAGCCCTTGCACTTTGCCGTACAATGGTTACTATGGCAACACAGATGCCACATGTTGTGGCTCCTTTAAGAAATGAAATTGTATCTCATTTTGCCAAAGTTGTGGTTGGTGCTGATGACAACAGCCAGGAATCAAAAGATTTAGTGGTATGTATGTATGTACTTGGCTCTGTTCCTCTGGTGTCTGTACTATGGAGTTTTCACTGTAAATGGACCCGAAACTATAATCTTTTTTTATTTTAACTGTATATTTAACAATTATCCCATGAGTGTGCATTGGATATGAGATGGCTATAATCATCTCATATCCAACAAGCGTGAGTAGAATAACTGTTTTATTAAAAACGCCCAAAAAATATCGAGAATGCTTCCCAACTTTATTTGTAAAAACAACCGATTTTCAGCTTGTTTCTAATTTTGAGCAGATGTGTACCGTTACAATATTTGGAGAGCTGATGGTATAATGGCTCATATACGATGATCGCTAAGCCAATCAGAGCTCTAGAATTGCATTATCCAATGATTTAGCTCTTAATAATTCTTGTTATTTTAGGTTGGCATGGCAACTTTGATTTTCCAGTCATATCAAGGTGTGTCACAGGATGAAGAAGGAAGATTAAAATTAGACGATATGATATTAGAGCAGCTGGAGAGATTAGTAACATCCTCAAGATACTGGACCATATTTAGAGTTGGAAAGCAAGCCACAAGACAGGTTTTTAACTCTTTATTATATGGATGAAGCGTTAAAAATAGTTTCAGCGATTCCAGTTATTGTCCAAAAATTTTGAAATGAATCCTGTTTGCTTGGTTTATGTCTAGTGAACACTTTTTTAGAGGGAAATAAACTTAGGGCAATGTAACCATGTGTGGCGAACATTATTTTAATGCTTTCACCACTGATCACTAGGAACAAATGTAAATCGCTTTGCTAGCTTTACTTGTCAGAGAAGCAAAAGAGAGCATCAGGAAAGGATTGCAAGAAAAAATAACAGCTTGGAAGCGCAAATCGTTTTGCGAAGTTTGTTGCAAAAACTAGAGTAAAAATACATGTACATGCAGTGTCTGTCCGTTGTATTCAATGATCACAATGAACAGACAGACAGTTTGACCCAAAGCCCTACTTGAGAATTTTTTTACTATTGACTACCCTCTTCAATAATATTATTGCTGTATGAAGAAGGGTTAGCCTTTTTATTTAGAACTGAGGGTGCTACTGTCTACTTGACTTTGTCATTTTTTGGTTCTTATTGACAACCATTTTTTGTCTTTCTTTTCAGGGATTTCATAGCCTCGCAGCAAAAATTTTTGAAACCCTTTCCTCTAAGGTATGTTTAGTGTTTATGAAAGCCTGCGAGAGGGCGGCTGTAAAGAAACAAACTTTTTCCGGTTTTCAATTCTTCGTTAATATGGAAAGAAGCGACGACCGGAAATATGTCTGTGTCCGCAGGCTAGTGCACCCTCAGAAAAGCTCGATTCCTGTGTCGGTCGAGGCTTCTATTTGATCGCTTATTTGATAACCTTGTGTCAAGAGAAAGAAATTATTGTTTTGGAAAAATGTCTCAAAAAAGTCCCGAATTTTTTATCCCAAAAATTATATTCGAAGCCTGGCATATGAAGCAGAGGTTGTGATTTTTAAGAGACAGAAACCGACTGTTTTTCAGTCTATCGTAAAAAGATAGCTCTCTGGAATTTGATGTCGTCTCTCCACCAACGAAATCGCCACTAAGAGGTCTGCTCGCCACTACATAACTCTGCAATAATTGACACTGTTTACTTACCTTGGATTGTTACTTCTTACTCAAGCCCAAATAATTTTAATTGAAACCTTGCGTCAAACCTCTCATCTTTAGTTTTATTTTTTGTGAATAATTGCGACTTTTTAATATCTTAATACGGCTTATTTGCATCGCTCGAGAGGTGCGACTTGTGTAAAATCCAACAGCCTTTTTTTATGAAAGTTGGTTAATATTGTCAATTGAACCTTACCTTCTTAAATTTCATTGTAAATTTAAAGTGAAAGAATTCTTTTTAGAGACCTGTCCTTTCGATAAGTATGAAGATATATATTTCTTGGTGGCGAGGTGACCGGATACCCTCTCTTGGGTTTGTATATTTCGTAGGGGGAAAAGTAGCAGTTTGACAAACGAGATTAAAATATTTTATTCGATCTACAGGTTGCTTCTGAACATTTTTACTTCTGGCTTAATGCCTTGAAGTTCTTCTGTGAAGCAGAGAGTTTGTTGAAAGGTGAATGTGATTCTCAGCTAGCTCTGTCCAAGCAAATATCTGATGCTGGCGCTAAATACCAGAAAGGGATTACAACACTCAAGGTCTGTACTATTACATCATCCTCAAAAATTGAAAATAGAATGTAAAGGGCTTATTTTCCAAAGAAACTCTGGTCCTGCGTTGGTCGGTGAAGTGCACGAACGTAATGCACACTGGTTGAAGGTGCCCCTTTAATGTAAAATAAATTAATAAATAACGATTTAAAGGTAGCATATCCACGTAGAGGTTCTTCGTTCACCATTCCTGGTCGAATTGGAAAGTGTTGGTTTTTGAGAAGATAGGAAAACCCTAGTACCCAGAAAAAAGCTTCGCGGAGCAAGGTAGCGAACCAGCAAACAACTCAAGGCACAATTGACAAAAGGCGTTGTCGCCGGGATTTGAACCCGGGCCACATTGGTGGAAGGCGTGTGCCCTCACGACTGCGCCATCCCTTGCTCCTGGTTTGCTAAGAGAGAAATATACTTTGCCGTGCATCTATTTCTTGTTGGACCACAAAGTGGGAGAAAACTCGAGCAGGAAAGTGGAAGAATCGTGAAAGGACGTACTCTGCGAGCAGAGGCCCTTCGATCTTCCTAGACAAGATCAAAGGGCCTCTGTTCGCAGGGTAGAAAGGAGGAAACGGTAACTTAGGCGCCTTATTCGATTCTCCCCTTGTTGACTTGTCGTTCTCTGAGTCTACAAAAGGGAATGCACTGCACATATGGAATCCAAGCTGAAATAAAACAACTTCTATGATAAGTATCTTCACCGTGTTTTAGATTGTTGTATGAGATTCAGAATTTGATACTAGAGACCTGAATGCGGCGATAGCGAATCGTGATGTGTAGGAGGAGATCTCCGCGAATGTACCGTCAACTCCCGGTGGTCGAAGGATGATGTTTTCGTTGGGCGGTTTACGCGGTTTGCGTTCGAGTTCGCTACATGTTCACCACTAACATGCTGAATTCGCTGCCTCTGTTAATTCACTGTTTTAATTTCTCTTTTAAAACAAGTTGTTCGTTCTACAAGATCGTGGTAGTAGGATGACAGAATAAAGTAAGTAGCGAATTCGGCATGTTAGTAGCGAACATGTAGCGAACTCGAACGTAGCGAACTAGACAAGTAGCGAAACCGGAACTGAAGTCGGCTGATTCAGTTCCCAGTCAGACATCAGGAACAGCTTGGATGCTGGTCAGTCTTAGAGAATGAATAGTTAAGTAATACTGTGCATTATTTGCCCGTCACATTGTACCCTTTGTTTTTAGGCATCTGTGCAGTCGTCAAACCATCAGCTGTCTTTCCAGTGTACGTATGCAAGCCTGAGAGCTGAGATGTTCCAAGCTCATAGTCGGCTTCTTGCATCTTGTGCAACCGTGAAATCCTGTCCTCCCCCTGCTATTGCTACTGCTGTTGCCATGGCAACTGGTCAAGACGTTCAACGGTTGAGCCATTTTGCCGCTCAAGTAAGTCTAATTGAAGAGTTACATGTAGTTGAAAAAGCGTTGATTTTTAGTTGAGGCGCGTGTAGTGTAATGCATGTCTAGCTCAGTCAAGCATTCATAGGCGGTAAGGTTACCTGGGTGTGAGCAAAATCTTTCCTATGACACGGGCCAGTTGCTATCGAAATATCACATCATTTGCCGTCGCGTTGTTATTTGTAAATCTGCCTTATGGGTGGAAGGAAACAGAAATTCGTTGATAACTCCCTTAGCATTGCTCGCAGGCTCATTATAATATCATCCTCGCAGTCTGTGCTAAACAAAACATTATGGTCAGTGTCATTGCTGTTCACTTATGTGACAGGACACATCAAGAACTAAATTTCAAGACCAAACCGCTCATAATAAATAAAGCCGGGGACATGATCATGTGACTTTATGCCCACCTCGTATATGTCAGAATAACTTTACTGATATTGCTTTTTAAGATGACCGAATGCAGCAAACTGTTCCGCTGTTTGGGGGAAAAATATGGACAATTGTACCGCTCCTCGTTTAATGCGGATCCGGTCAGTCTGCAGAATATCGAAGCGTATCCTTTTATTCAGTTTTTGTTCAAAATGCTGTGATTCTTGCTCCATGTTTGATTCCAAGCCCTAAATCTGAGTACAACGAAGTCCTTGGTATAAGGAACCATATTCTTCGCCCCTGAAAGAGTTTCAATATAACGAAACCTTTTTATAAACGAACACTTTTTGCCAGTTCCTTGGGCCTTAGCTCGCGGGCACCCGAAAAATCGTGAATTTTACAGCTGCGTGCAAACCCTAGCATAAGTGAGAAGCAGTGTGGCAGAGTGGTCAGTGCGCTGAGTACCTGCTGTGGCTCCCTCTTTATCAGGGTACGGGTAGAATGTCTGTGATTTTCTGTTTTTATACTCTGCATTTTTTTTTCCTGAAAAAGGTTAACTTAAAGCTGATCAATTATAATTCCTTGACAAGTTTCTCTGTCAGTCTTCAACAGAGCTGTTTAATGATATCACACAGTATTGATGTCTTAATGAAAACTTCTCAGCCAAGGTAAAACAAGTTAATTTAGTTATTTAACGCGTAATGTTCACAAGAGTGTAATGTACTTTTCTCAGTTTGGCCCTGGACTGACAACGTATATGTACCTAGGCTGTTTTGAAGGTGATAAGTCGTCCGGTGCTCTTCGTTACGTTACGTTTCGTGATGTTGAGTAATTTTACTTAAAGTTGCGTTGGGTTTCTCTACGTTGCGTTACGTTATGTCACCGAGGCTTTACACGCATGTTAGACCTCGGAACGATTTGTCTGTGTCTACTGAGGGGCCCATTGGCGGGCTTTCATGACAATATTTCTCGAGCTGAAATTCAATATATGTGCGATTTTTAACAACTTCATCTGTAAACCTCTGAACTTATATTTGGATTTGTTTGTAGCTCGTCTTTAGGTGAACAAGGAAGCAGTGTCAACAAGTCTTCCACGTTTAGACGTAGTCCACTTTCCCTGGCGTGCACAGAAATTCTACAAACAGTAGAGGTTTGTCATTGACTTCAAATGTTAATGGACTATGACTAACAAATATATCGACGTCTCTTTTATTGGCGTTGTAGTCTGAAATGTCATACGTCTCCATCCCCTAACCCGTGGAGATCTCTCTCCCCGCAACCTCCACGGGTAAGCGGGTGGAGACGTATGACATTTCAGACTAATTCCATTGGCGCTTAAGGGGAAGAGGGGAAATTAAGCCAAGGCACGCGAGAAGCGAGTACGTGAAGGTTTCCTTCCCTGCTTCCTCGCGCGTTCCCTTTCCGTTCCACCAGTCCCACAGGTTGCGTATCGTTAGATAAACTGCTCACGATAGCTTCTTCAGTTCTGGTCGCCTTTTTGGCACGTTAACGGGCCCACACTACTGTTCGAAAAAAAAGTAGGGGACGTAGTCCCGGGTGGTGTGGCCAACCTTTCCTGGGGTGGGTGGGTTCCATCTGTAAGGACAGATCTTAGTATAGGGATAATCTCATGATCCTCCTTCAGTAGTTGTAAGGGGAACCTGTAAACTGTGTATTATATTGTATTATATTAGTACACCTCACCAACGATACTCAGGGAGAGCGCCGGTCTACTGAGCGGGAGGTCGCGGGTTCAAACCCCGGCCGGACCAACACTCAGGGTCTTTAAATAACTGAGGAGAAAGTGCTGCCTTTGTAATAATATCTGCAAACGGCTAGACTTTCTAGTCTTCTCGGATAAGGACGATAAACCGTAGGCCCCGTCTTACAAGCCCTTGCACATGTATTAAATCTGTGGGACGTTAAAGAACCCACACACTCTTCGTAAAGAGTAGGGCACGTAGTGCCCGGTGTAGTGGTCTATCTCACTTTCACACTCATGTATGGGGGCATCATTACTCATTCCTTCATTACTTGTAAACTGCACCTTAAGCAGTCTGGCAAAGTCCCCCAACCAGTGTTGTAAATTATCCCTGAAAAGCCCTGAGGGGAGTGGATAATAAGATATTTACAATTTACAATACTCAGCTATAAAAAAGTGTTTATTTCAACGAAAGAAGCTCTAGAATTTCTTTAAATGAAAACTAGCCCCTTCATCTTTAAAACATGTATCACTCGCCTTACGAAGAGGCTTCTGGCCAGGTATCCCCAGTTTTTTTTTTACAAGCTAACTACAGTCACTAAACGTTAAATATTTTTATTTGACTTTTTACTGTATAATTTTTCTTATCTCTTTAGGAGCTAGCAATTCAGCTGGAAGGTCTCCCTGTTTGCCACTTGGTAAAATGATGAATCATTTAATGATATCCATGTAATGTATTGAACACTGAGCAGACACAGTAAATTAATGAAGTTATTTTAACTTTTGTACACTGGTTTCACTTGCTAATGAAGTAATTTTATCAGTAAAGGAATCCGTCGATCGTATATGGTATATCAGTATGGGGAGGCAAATAAGGAAGGTTTTAAGGCATTAGAAGCACTGCATTGTAGAGCTGCGAGAATTATCCTTGAGCTACCTTGGGAGATATCTAATGCAGATGTTATGAAAAAGGCTAATTGGTCTTCTTTAGCCTTTATGTATAAACTTAGCTTAGCTAAGTTTATGTATAAAATCCACAATAACCTGACTCCAGACGCTATGTCAGCTATTATTAAGAACAATGATAACATCAAGCGATATCAACTTAGGAAGAAACTGAAAATTGATGTCCCTCGTTTTAACACCAACTACATGAGGAACTCTGTAGCTCGTAGAGGAGCAATAGTTTGGAACACGTTGGTTCCTCAACTTAATGACGATATAGACAATGTTAAGAAATATGCGATTATGGCAAGACGGTCAAAGGCTCTGCTACACCTAGATTTCGACTGTATCTCCCCTCAAACATTGACCAGAAGGGAGGAAGATTTTAAGTATAATTAGTGTTAATAATTAGTCGATACTAGAGTACCACCTTGTACTTTAGAATCTTAAGCTTTTATCGTTTTAGACTTGTAAGTAGCTATATGATTTTAGCTGGTGTATATCCTATTTATTTTCTAATTCATTAGTTATCTTATTTAATTATTTAGACACGACCCCACAAGCGAAGCGTCGCTTTAAATACTTATCGTGTATAAATAAAGATTATTGATTGATTGATTGATTGATTGATATATGATTGTGTGAAAACTTTCTTAAGTTAATTCTTTTCTGGATCGATGAGTAACTGACTTGGATACTAACAGCCACTTACTGTTAGAAAAGAAAGTCCGAAATAAATAGTGCGGCAGATTTTTTTTTAGCCTAGTTAATTTGGGAAATGTCAGTGTCATGATATTGATTTATGGTTATACATTTTATCGTTTTTCAGCAAACTGAATGTCTTATTCGGGCTTCCATGACTCTCCTGAAGGTGCCGTTTATTTTCCCGAAACACTTTTTCTCCAGTCAGCAAGCCACGTTTATCAAGGTTTGTACTCAAGAATTTTCCATGGATCTATTACATTGAGTCCTAGATTGCTTGTACAGCGGAAGCTCTCGTTAGCGGACACCCTCGTAACGCGGAAAAGGTGCCCGTACCTGGAGCTGGCCGCTTACGGGAATGTAAAAATACAGAGTTTGTATGAGAGTTTAGAAAAACGGGGTTTTGTGAAGGTGGCCTTGACTAGAGCTGTCCTCTTACGAGGGTGTCTGTTAGGAGAGCCTCCTCTGTATACAGTCTTGATGTTGTTGGCTTTATAAAAGTCGTGGAATTTTGTTTTCTAGTTGCCGTGTTTATTATTTGGCTTTTCTGAACCAACCTTGCATTATTTGATGTCGTAATCTTTGGTTCACGACATAATTTTTAAACAGTTTAGAAAACACATTCTCTTCGCCAGATACTACTAGAAAACCGAAAGGTACTGGTGGGTACTAGTGGGAGTTTTTCTGTTGCACTCGCACATTACCAGTTAAAATGGCGGGAGTCGGGTACAGGTAACCCATGGAAAACGCGCGAAAATCTAGTGGGAATGGCGCGGGAATGGAAAAGATGCTAGTTTTGTCTCGCGGTCCGTATAAAAGAATCTTTTTTAAATTAGTTATAATCAGTAAGAGACAGGACGCAACATGTTTGAAATGAATGAACATTAGGTAGAAATTCCTTTCTTGTGACAAAACTTGAATCTGTTTACTTTCTGTAACTCTTATTTGCCAATCATCCTCACGTTTTGAACAACAATTACTTTTGCTAATCGTGGTCTCTCCTTCTGTCATACAGCTGGCGTTGTCACCTTCGCCTCGGTCGCCTTCAGAACCAATTTCGGTCACACTGGATACACAATTTGTTCTTAAGGTGGAAGGAGTCATAGAGCGCGGTCAAAAGCTAGGTCAGAGTCTTGTTAGAGGTGTAAACTTAAACTTTTACGACAGTATTGTAGTATGACCCGATGTAATGTTAGTAACTTAATTTTCCCCAAATGGTTTTACATTTGGTTTGAACTTGGAAAACAACTACGATGTCACGAACTATTTTTTTACGAGTGTTTTTCTCATATGAAATCTGTGGTAGATATTCCACTTTATAGTTGCACGTTCCTGAACTGGCTAACGACATATTGTGCAAAATCATCCGCCTTGATCAGGTCTGTGGCTGTAAGTCTTAGCTCAAAGCCATAACGAATCCCTTGTTGACAATACAAGGACTCAAAGTTGGATTATGGAGTTGCCTTCACTATTTAATTTTAGTTTGTGTTGTTTTTCTTGTTTATAGGACTTTACCGCGATGTGCAGTCTGTTTGCTTGTCAGTAACATGGCGCGCTGAGGACAGAAAGCAACAACCCATAGATGGAAAGGTTCGTATTTGTTTCTTAGCAGTAGCTTTTGGCCCTTCAGACTCAGTGAGCGTAGACTGCAAAACAGTCCGTATTTTTTGCGTATTCAAGTACCTACGCGCAAGCAGTCAAACAAAAGGTCTGGAACGAGGCTAAAAACGAGAGCGAGACTGGGGAGAGACCTTACGGGAGTGTGAAGCTCGTGCGCTTTGCGCGCGTAAGACTGTTACGCCACGCTTTACCGGTTTCTGTACTGGTTTCTCTGGTGCTTGCAACACCAGCAGTGTAAAAGATTTCTGAAATTTTGGTGTATTTTCTTTATTTCAGACTTCTCGAGATCACGTGACCAGCTTAGAACAAACAGTGGTTCCCCACCATGATTACTTTAGTGCCCAGTTCCTTCTCCAGTTTAGTACACAGTCTATTTATCACGTGACTGTGTCTTCTAGTGTGATTGACAGTTCCGGGATACTGTGGAATACAGGACCCCAGAATACCCTGCAGGTTAAGACCACGGATTCTGCCAGTAGAAAACAGAGAACGTCTAGATCATAGCTGGTGACAGAGAAACTATATTTGATTTTAAAAGGCGATGAATGCAAGAATGTCAACCACAAAATGATGGAGTATTGAGACGTGGCCAACTCTTCCCTCCCACCTCCTCCCCAGAAGTGACTTAATTTTCTCACTATTGATCCAGTATCACTCAAATCCATTAAATCTAATTTTATTTAATGTAACATTCATACTATTCGTTGAATATGTACAGCTACATTTTTACAGTTAACTTAATGAAAGTTTCTCTACAAAATTATCAGTAGTGTATCAATCAGCAATTATCAGAAAGTAATAAAAACGTTACAACAGTTACTCTTCCCTGTTGATTGTCCTATTATTGCACTAGTCTACTTCTGTCTCGCTGTTTTAAGTCAGTAAAACTCAGTAAAGCTGTTTGAATGCGAGCTTTTTGCTCTTTGCGAACACAACCCTGTTCACTAATGAAGTTTAAAGTCAGAGAGGGCTTAAACGAATTGGTTCCCCTCACATACTTCTTCACTGTTATAATAACGTTTCACTTTTATAAACGTACATTGCAAATACTGAGCGCTTCAACCATACACGATTCCCTTGATCGCTTAGATTACTAAGGAGGTACAAGTTGTTTACTTTGCAATGACTCAGGGGCATCCAACGACGGTCTCCTCCTAAATAAATTGACAACGCCTTTTAGCCGGAGTGTCCAGAGTACTTTTAGATGTCTAGAAATATATTATAAGGGGCGCTATAGAATTTGTATCTGTTCGGTGACAGTCATGGGGAAATATGAGTATTTTCCAAACAACAACGGCTTCAGTATTATTTCCCGAAAATTTTAGATGCAATTTAACGTTTTACGAAAGTTGGAATTTTTCTGATTCTTCTCTCCACCACACTTTCGAATCCGAAAATTTAAGTTCTCCTTTTTCCACGAAAAATAGCTTACCGTAAATGATTGATTAAGCTCCGCACCTATAACAGGGAAAACGACATAGGCGCCGCGGTGCTTAATCGATCATTTACGGTAACCAGGGAAGCAAAATGTTAAAAATTAAACTGGTAGGGAAATGGTAGGGAATTTATTAGGTAAGCCTCGAAACTTGTACATCAATGCAATAATCATCTAGACATTTGTAGCCGTCCTCAATATTCTAGGTATTTGCTTCTCCGAACAGATATTTTACAGGAAACAGCTGTTGGGTGACCCTGATGACTATCCTTCAAAGTGTCAGCCACATACTTTACTCCTTCATCAGATAATTTGTTACAGGCGAGGTCTAAGCTGTGTAATTTGCAATTACCGTCCTTCAAAGCCTCAGCCAAATACTTCACTCCTTCATCGTTTAATTTGTTATTGGTGAGGTTTAAGCTCTCTAGTTTGCAATTATTGTGCTTTAATGCTTCAGCCAAATACTTTACCCCTTCATCGGTTACATTGTTTTGCCAGAGGTCTATGCTGTTAAGTTGGCAATTACTATCCTTCAAAGCTTCAGCCAAATACTTTACTCCCTCATCGGTAAATTCGTTACCGGCGAGTTTTAAGCTGTTGAGTTTGCAATCAGTATTCTTCAAAGCTTCAGCCAAACTCTTGACTCCTTCTTCGGTTACATTGTTTTGCCAGAGGATTAAGCTGTTTAGTTTGCAATCCTTTAAAGCTTCAGCCAAACACTTTACTCCTTTATCGGTTAATTTGTTACAGGCGAGGTCTAAGCTTTCTAATTCGCAATCACCGTCCTTCAAAGCTTCAGCCAAATACTTTACTCCTTCATCGGTAAATTCGTTACCGGCGAGTTTTAAGCTGTTGAGTTTGCAATCAGTATTCTTCAAAGCTTCAGCCAAACTCTTGACTCCTTCTTCGGTTACATTGTTTTGCCAGAGGATTAAGCTTTTTAGTTTGCAACTGTGCTTTAAAGCTTCAGCCAAATACTTTACTCCTTCATCGGTTAATTTATTACAGGCGAGGTCTAAGCTTTCTAATTCGCAATCGCCTTCCTTCAAAGCTTCAGCCAAATACTTTACTCCTTCATCGGTAAATTCGTTACCGGTGAGGTTTAAGCTGTTTAGTTTGCAATTACTATCCTTCAAAGCTTCAGCCAAATTCTTTACTCCTTCATCAGTAAATTCGTTTCCGGCGAGGTTTAAGGTTTTTAGTTTGCAATTACTATCCTTCAAAGCTTCAGCCAAATACTTTACTCCTTCATCGGTTACATTGTTTTTCGAGAGGATTAAGCTGTTTAGTTTGCAATCTTTCAATGCTTCAGCCAAATACTTTACTCCTTCATCGGTAACTGACTCGTTACCGGCGAGGTTTAAGCTGCTAAGTGTGCAATTACTATCCTACAAAGCTTCAGCCAAACACTGTACTCCTTCATTAGTTAATTCGTTATCGGCGAGGTTTAAGCTGTCTAGTTTGCAATTATTGTGCTTCAAAGCTTTAGCCAAATACTTTACTCCTTCATCTGTTACTAAGCTATGATTGAGGTTTAAGCTGCTAAGTTTGCAGTTACCATCACTGACACTCGTAGAAGACTCTAAAAACTCGCTTATTTCTTTGCAACCGAGGCAGCCAATCTTGTTACCACTCAAGTTAATCATTAAAATTTCGTTATGCTTTTTAAGAAAATTGACTATTGCAGTACAATCAACAGGTTCTAGTTGACAGTACTTTAACACTACAGCGTTGAAATCAATCTCTCTTACTTTGTTTTGTACGGCTGAATCATCTGCATCGATCTCATATAAACAGTGACATAACGTTAACGCTAATTGTGCGTCTTCCTTACTTGGCCAACAGGTTACTATGCTCGGGTCCAGTTCCTGTTCTTCTTCCTCATACGTCGACACTGGCAGAAGGTTCGTGAAAATATCGGTCAGTGGTTTTTCTCGGTCACTGAGAAGCCCAGCCACAAACTGCAACACTACTTGCCATGCACCGTCCGTGATGTGACTTGAAACAAATTCTCGCAGTTCTACTTCTCCCATGTTGTCTGTCACATGCTTTGCTGCGAAAAATTCTTGTATGGTCAGATGCTGGAAGCAGTATTGAGCTTTGGGTTTTCGAGAGGTCGCTTCGCCCCTGGTTTTAAATCAGGCAAGCGATGAAGTAGGCCACAATCCTCTAGGTTCGCAACTTCTTCTGATTCAAAGGTTAATCTTCCTTCTTTAATTCCTTTAAAAGCAATTGTTCCCAGCTTCTTAAAATCCCCTTTCACATCTTCAGGCAGCTCTTCGAATGGTGTCGTAATTTCGTCCTGGCCAACAGTTTTATTACGGTATCTGTTACTGTGCCTGAAGAATATAAGCTTTACGGCGCAGCTGTATACATTGTATATGAGTGAGTTTAGTTGGTAACCTTGCAAAAGCATCAGCGGAATATGAAGTTAATTGGGTCTTTAGGATGTATAGCAGGCACGAACAAATGATGAAACAGTTGACAGGAATATAACACAGCGAAAAGAGGTTAAGGTTGTTGCTGATATGTTGCCATATCGTTGCTCCTGCATCTTTGTCATCGCCTGTGTACTTCTCCACGTAGTTTTTCACTTGCCCTGATGAAAATCCAAGAATTTCAATTACTCTGCTAGGGTCAGGGTCTCTTACGCATGATACAGCAGTAGGTCTTGTAGTCGTTAAAACAGTGGCTCCATCAAGAAGTTTTCCCGACGTAATCTTCGTGTACAATGCATGTAAAGGCATTTTTTCTTCCACGGTGTCTCTATAAATAGAGTCATCTTCTTGTATCTTTTTCCTTGCAGAGTATTCGTCAATTCCATCGAAAACAAAAAGTACTTTGCTTGGGTTTTCACGAATGTAGTGCCATACCTCATCAGTCATATCTGTTGAAAATTCTGAGTAATCCAATAGTTCTCGTAGGTTAAGCTTAGCAGTAAAGTTCAGTCTCCTAAATTTAACGAGGAAAGCAACGTCAAATCGTAATTCTGGATTTTGCGCTTCCTCGAATAAGCGGTCGCTTGCCCAAAGACGTAAAAACTTCGTGCAAAACAATGTTTTGCCGATTCCAGGGCGACCAACGATTAGAATATTCTTGTGCAGATCATCAACAATATCTCCGGGTCTCTTTGGTGGTAATTTTCTCTCTGGTTTGGGGTACATTTTTAGCTGTTCCCGTCGGTTTTCAGGAAAGTGATAATCGGCTCTTCCAGGATGAAAAATTAAATTAGTGTAAATTTGGTCGAGTTTAAAATCTTTAGGTTTATCGCCTTCACCCGGGTTCGGTTTCAAGGGTGACGAGAGGTCTCTAAGTCGATCGGTATTCTTTAAGACACTTTCCTTCATGGACTTGATAGAAGTTTCCAACTGAGCTGAACATTCTCCGTGTAATCGTTCCTCAAGCTGCACCCGTTCTTCCAGGGGATTGTAATTGCCGGTAGATGTAAGATGATCAGTATAGAACTGTAAGTCATTCATGAAGTGTTTTCCCCATTTTCTTGCCCGAGACAAAATAACAAAACACTCAAATAAAAGAAGAGCTGCAAGAATTCCATTCGCCCCACTTACGGCATACATCCAAAAGGTTTTCGGATGAGCTCGCTTATTGTTGCATTCATAAGTTGGAGTTTGTGCTGTCCCAGTCGTATTTGCTGATTGATTGACTTCTCTCATGAAGTTACACTTGAAGTTTAACGGAAATTCACGAGGATAAAAGACTTCACTTAATAGAAGGAGGATAAAAACAATCCCGACACAAAATCTAGTGGCAAGTTGACAACAGTACGTTGTAAAGAGTTTTCTTTGAGTTGTGTTAGCATCTATATTTCTGCTTTCAAGTTTCTTTACTCTTGGCGTCGCCCATATTGAATATATCACGCAAACAATAAAAGGAAAAGAGAAGTTAGCAATCACAAAACCGTAAAGAGGAACAGACAGCTTGTTGTATAGCTTTTCGTATTCCACGAAACACTTCTGAGTGACGAAGTCCTTGTCGACTTTAGCATTGTTCACATCACAGCGGAAGTCAGACCTCGATTCTTTGATTAACACTGCAAACAATGTGATCCCAGCTAGAATCCAAAGAACATTTACTATAAAACTGAACTTGTTGAAGGTTTTCGGATTCAATAATCCCTTACACAACGTGAAAGCCTCCATTTTATGATTTCGCATTACAGAAACGTGCCCATTGAAAAACGTCGCCCGTGAAAAGTGGGGTACCCATTTGGCTTTGCGAGCAAAAACGAGGTTTCAAAGACTACCGTCGTTTTCGGTCTCTTATGAACTTCATAGCGGTTAACTATTCCCACACTTTCAAGAGACAATGCAGAAACAATAGATGTAGGTTGCCATTGTTTTAAGTGTTGGAATGTCTTTGTCATTGCTACAAAGAAGAAAATGTTTATGCAAAGAGAAGCATTTTTCTTCCTCGTGCACTAACATAAAACCCCGGTAGTCTCGTGCAATTTGTTTCGATGGCAAAACAGTTAAAGCTAATCAGAAACCAAAGTATTCTTCACTTAAAAACTCATCTTTACGAAAATCACTCGATAAGATTGAATAAAAATGTTTGCAGCGTTTATAAATATTATTATCAGAAGCGGTATCACGTTGTAGTTGTTTTCAAGAGACGGATTAGATTGCTGTTTAGGTTTGGCCATTAAATATGTAGTTATAGCGTTCTTAAAGAACGTATCGCTCTTAATTTTGCCTTATACTTTGCTAAAATCAATATCTTAAATGACGAATGTAAGTGAGAGTGCTTTTTCGTCGAATTTGCCCATAAATTTTAAGGTTTATAATATTATCCAAAACCCGCGACAAAATGTAATCGAACCGTAAAGTTTGTAAAAGGTAAAAATTCGTTTTAAGTCAGTGCATTGAATTACTTACGGCAAAATCAACAACAGTCATCGAGGATTTTTCAATTTTGAAGCGTTTAACAGCAAAAAGTCGGGCGTCGATAAAACCAGGAACATGGAACATCCCGGAACATTCCGGAACATTCCGGAACATCCCGGAACATGAAAAAATTAAAATATTTTTCAAGAAAAAAAAATGTTATAAAATAATAATAATGAAATAATTTTTGTAAAAATTAATAAGAACGTAAAATAACAAAAAAAAACCGAAAAATAATGAAATAATCAAGAAAAAGAAACCGGTATCCTCTCTGAGTATGAGAAAACAATATTTTCTAAAGTTATCGAGAGACATGTGCATGACTCCTTATACAGTTATCTAACTGAAAACAATCTGATTTATCCTCGCCAGTCTGGTTTTCGGAAGAATCACAGTACAGACACCGCTCTCATACAGATAATTGACGAATTGCTCTTCAATTTAGATAAGAATAGAGTTAGTGGCGTGGTGCTAGTAGACTACTGTAAAGCCTTTGACATGGTAGATCATGGTCTTCTTCTGGATAAGCTGAAAGTATATGGTGTTGCTGGCGAAACAATGAAGTGGTTCCAGTCTTATTTGGCGGACAGACACCAGCTTGTCCATTTGGGTGGTTGCGTCTCAGAAGTGGCGCTTATGAAACATGGGATCCCCCAGGGCAGTATACTCGGCCCCTTGTTTTTCACAGTTTTTATTAATGACCTGCCACTTCATGTCAGCTCCTCTGAAATCGATCTTTATGCAGACGATACTACAATCACATCGTCAGCAGATTGTGGCAGGATGGGAAGACTGCAGGAATCTCTTAATACATCTGTATCAGAAGTTTTTAACTGGGCTTTGGCCAACAGGCTTCCACTCAACGAAAAAAAGACCAAGGTCCTCACCGTGAAGGGAAAGCGACTCTCGACCAAAATAAACAAAAACCCTGAGATTACTTGCAATGGCAGTTTATTAACTAACGTTATGAAGGTTAAGCTACTAGGTCTTGAGATTGATGAAGAGCTATCTTTCTCTGAGCATATTACGACTGTTTGTAAGAAAGTTTCACAGCGCATCGGCTTGTTAAAGAAAATTATGAATTATCTGCCCCTTAAACAAAGATTACTTTATTACAATGCTTTGATCAGGCCAGTGATTAATTATGCAAGCGTCCTTTGGACTAATTGTGATAAGGAAAGCCTTGGGCGGGTCCTGAAGCTCCAAAAACGAGCAGCTAGAGTAATCCTGAATGCCCCCCCTCAAGCACCATCAGTTCCCTTGTTTAATCGGCTGAAATGGTTGCCTTATTATACAGACGCTTTCATATCCAAATGTATCATTGCTTATAAGCGATTACAAGGTGACGTCCCTGTTTATCTCAACGATCTACTTAAATTAAACAGTAACATCCACACTAGAAAAACCAGGTACTGTAATTTTAACCTAACCTCTCCGAGGTATAATCGCGAAACAGAAGGAGGCAGAACTTTTACCGTAACAACTTGCAAAGCGTGGAACAGCTTATCTTTGCCTGTAAGGCAAAGGGACTCAGTTGACTCTTTAAAAAAAGCATTGTGGAATGAATTTTTTAAACAACAGCAGAATCTTGATCATTTTTCTATTTAAGTTACCTGATGAACTGTGAGATTATTATAACGCTATATTTTATCTTTTAAATAATTTAGTAGATTCTATAGTACCTGTATTCTTAATTGGTTTTAATCTTGTATATTTTAAAAGCTTAGTATACTCATTTATTATTTTATTATTTATTATTTAGAGGGCCACAAGTTTATTAGTCTCGGCTATTTCGTGCCAACCCTCATAAAATAAAGTCTTTACTTACTTACTTACTTACTATTTTGTCGCAACAAAGTAAAATTTGTTGGGCGAGTGAGGGTTGATGCAAATGACAGTAATGAGAGAAGGCTTGCTTCTAAATTCAAAATATATTAAAATGGGTCGCGAGGAGGGGGTTTTCAAGCTTTCCTCACACAACCACCTCTTGTAATTGTTTGCCATGAGTTAATCATTTGGCGGTTATCCATTTACGGTTCTGCGATGGTCTGAAATGTCAGTGCAGTATTTCATGTCAAGCCAAGTCGGTAAGTACCTCATGTCAAGCCAACATATAGTCTCCTAGTATATAACCGAAATTTGCTTCACTTGAAGCTGACATGAATTACTTACAGACTAGGGGGCTCTGTAAACTTAAGAAGAGTATAGGGGCTCCTGTCTTTGGATTTTAGTGGACAGTACTCACATTCGTAGAAGTTTCTATACTGTTTACAGTCAGCATGATATTTCAGACGTCTCCTCGAGTCGCAAGAGGAGTTTGCGGGGAGACGAGTAAAATTCAGGCTAACTGATAACAGTTAGAAACTACCGCTGCGCTACCACTGCCACTGCAACTATTCTGCGGCGAATGTGAATGTTTAATTTTATTATCCAAGTCCAAAGCGACGAGCCCCTAAGCTCTTCTTACGGTCGCAAAGGCGTAAATTGATAACCGTTAAACCGCATGGCAAACATTTACAAGAGGTGGCTGTGTGAGGAAAGCTTGAAAACCCCCTCCTCGCGACCCATTTTAATATATTTTGAATTTAGAAGCAAGCCTTCACTCATTACTGTCATTTGAATGGACCCTCACTCGCCCAAAAAGTTGATTGCGACAAAATATTGTTTTCTCATACTCGGAAATGATACCAGTTTCTTTTTCCTTCTTTCTTTCTTTCTTTCTTTATTTTTCGTTTTTATGTTATGTTATGTTATTTATTTTGTTATTATAATTTTTTGCAAAAATTGGTTCTATCTATTGTTTTATTATTATGTCGCAGTATGAAACTTTGGAATGCTGTCCACATTATGAGTAGTATAGGGCGCATAGCGTAACCTACACCACTTGAGAAGCTATACTTAGAAGTAAAAAAAGGTCGATACGAAACCTAATACAATCCTAAAATACATAGTGATATGAATCTCTCTACTTAAAAAGCCAATTTAGAATATTATTAAATTCTGATACTCTGTAAAACCTTCGCTATCTCTACTAAAAGCTTATACATAGTGATATAAATCTCTCTACTTAAAAAGTCAATTTAGAATATTATTAAATTCTGATACTCTGTAAAACCTTCGCTATCTCTACTAAAAACATATTTATAATAATATCACACTCTAATGTTCTAAAAAATCTAAATAA
The DNA here is from genome assembly GCA_942486035.1 of Porites lobata. Taxonomy (NCBI): domain Eukaryota; kingdom Metazoa; phylum Cnidaria; class Anthozoa; order Scleractinia; family Poritidae; genus Porites; species Porites lobata. The sequence goes on from CALNXK010000037.1 coordinate 1,722,585, forward strand.
AAACGTCAGCAAGCTTGTGTTTCTAGATTTCTAGAGAAAAAACAAAAACCTAAAAACTGAAGCCCATAGCGCTCTAACTAAGTATTTATCTTAAATGTTCTGGCAATGTTTAAAGTGTTTGAGATGACCGACTTCTGCATTCGCTGAAGTACGCTCCGTGCTCTCGCTCCAAGTAGCTTCCTCACCGACTTCTCTAGGTGTTTAGAGTAACCCCCTAGTACGTCAATTATTACGTTGTACTGTTCAACCCTGTAACCATTGTATCTCTGCTTCAGCTCCCACATCATGGGCCCATACTTGAGTGTCTTTTCCTCATCTTTCTTAGCTCTACTCTCAATCCATGGGCAGCTCATTTCAATTGTGCAGACTTCTTTCCTCTCGTGGTTGACAAGTCGCGCGTCGATCCGATTTGCTCTAACTTCGTTGTGCTCTGCATAGATGGGAATATCCCAAAACGCCTCACTCGTGGTGTTCTGGTAGGCTGGTTTTGGCATCACCGGTGAGTACCATGGTGGAACCTCTTCCATTAACCCATGCTCTCGCAGGAGCTCAAAAAACAGAATCTTCAAAGCTGCATTATGCCTGTATAGGTACTTGGTTTGTGCCAGGAAGGAACATCCAGCCAGTACATGTGCAACGCTCTCAGCTACCTTCCCACATAACCTGCATAGAACTTCGCCGTCGGTGGAGGTTTGCGTCTTCTCCTTTGTGTAGAGCTTCGTAGGTAACAACTGCTCATACAGTTCATACATGCCCGCGATGGTATGTGTAGGGCATGTAGCCCAACCTTTTAACCATGCAAAGCAGCTGGCTATGCTTAGGGTCTCATCTTCCCATCTGATACGGAATAACTTTCCTTGCCACTTTTTGTCTTTAGCGCTCTCCAAGAACTGCTTCTCTTGAGATTGCTTCAACAGATTCCCAGCTCTTGCTGCAGTTACCACCTTTCCATCTGTTGTAACACACACGGGATTTAGGGTATCAAGCTGAAGGGTGATGTTGAGTTCTTCAGCGTACTTAGCTGCTTCCTTTACGAGCGACTGGTGGCCTGATGCCATGGCGTGTTCTTCAAATTCTCTAACTGCTTCCACAGTCGGGTCCGGGTTCTGATACAGTTTCAGTAGCGATTTGATTTTAGTGATCTTGTACTCGTGTTCGACTGATCGCAGGCCTCTACCCCCTTTCTCCCTCGGTAGATATAACAAAGAAGTCAGGCTAGCTGGGTGCTTGCCACCGTTCTCAACTATGATCTTCCGAGCTGCTCTGTCCACATCTCTTAACTCTGATAGAGGCCAATGCTGTGTCCACATTAGGTACCGCAGGACCGGGAGTGCATACTGATTAGATGCCTGCACACGGTTACAATCAGACAGGGGGCTGGACCATATAATAGATATCCTGCGTAGATACTCTTTAGCCGCGCAGGCTAGGGCCAGCCGTTCATCCTGTTGAACGTTCTCTAGCACCCCCAGGAATTTGTAGTGTTTTCCTTCCCCAAGAGCCGTGATGGTAGTTGTCTCATCCATCCTCATACCAGACTCGTCTAGCACTTGGGCTCCCCTCTTCACGTGTACCACTGAGCACTTTTTCTGATTCCAGTAGAGGCCGATGTCCTGCATCGCTCCTCTAGTCTCTTTCAGCACTCGATTCAGCTTGCTCTCGGAGGCAGCAAAAACCTTGAGGTCGTCGATATACAGGAGATCGGTGACTGTGACTCCTATAGGCTTGGATAACCGGTATCCCTCTGTTGCCCGCAGGCGCCACGCTACAGGGTTCAGGCACAGTGTAAACAGTCTAGGACACAAAGCGTCCCCCTGGGGTAGACCCTTCAAGAACCTTATTTTTCTAGAAGTCTCTCGCCCTTGCCTTGTTGTAGCTACTACTTTAGTATTCCAGCTCGCACACAACTTGCGTATAACCTCACCCAGCCAGACGGGAAGCCTGTGTACGTCAGTCATTGCGCATAACCAATCATGATCGACGGAGTCGTAGGCTTTGCGCACGTCAATCCATGCCATACTTAAATTCCGTTTGCCTCTGTGACAATCCAGCATTACTGCTCTATCGATTAGCAAATTATCCATCGTACCGAAACACCCTGATTTCGCTCCTCTTTGCTGGCCTTCCATCAGGCCATAATGTTCAAGGTGTTGGTCCATGGGTGCCAGGAGGCAAGATGTAAACCACTTATACATGTTATTCAGACAAGTAATATTATTATTATTATTATTATTATTATTATTTAATTAATTTTTCATAAATTTAATTTTTTCATGTTCCGGGATGTTCCGGGATGTTGCGGAATGTTCCGGGATGTTCCGGATCTTCCGAAATGTTCCGGGATGTTCCATGTTCCGGGCTTTATCGACGTCCCAAAAAGTCACATGCTAATTCGGGGTAAATTTAGACAGTTTTA
>CALNXK010000037.1:1730000-1810000 GCA_942486035.1 Porites lobata
TCATTTTTGTTTTCCCTCCTCCTCCTCCTCCTCCTCCCCATTTTTTGTTTTCTCTCCTCCTCCTCCTCATTTTTGTTTTCCCTCCTCCTCCTCCTACTCCTCATTTTTATTGTTTTCCCTCCTCCTCCTCCTCCTCCTCATTTTTATTGTTTTCTCTCCTCCAAAAAATGGGGAGGAGGAGGAGGAGGAGGAGGAGGAGGGAAAACAAAAATGAGGAGGAGGAGGAGGAGGAGGGAAAACAATAAAAATGAGGAGGAGGAGGGAATTGAGGAACGAAAATAATAAAATTGTGGAGGAGGAGGAAAGTAAAAAAAATGAAAAGGAGAGGGGTGAGTAAAACATTGTTTGCAGTGTAAAAAAGAGCTAGTTGGCCTTTGCCCTCATTAATATGCACGATTTACCTGCCAAAAATCAGTGAACCGGAACCAGGACAATCGCAGCAGCAGGAAATAGAACTTGCATAGTTACGTTACGTCTCAGTGATTTTAAGTCAGAGACAAGTTTGACTTTACTCCTCAGGCACTATGAATTAACCAATGAAAACTTTTCTTATTTTCTAACTAACCAATAGAAAACGAAGACGTTTATCGACCTTAAAGTAACTAGAAAACCTAAACCAACTTAAAATAGCACACGACCTTATCTTAATGAGATTCCTGCGCATTTTATTCATGAGATCAAGACAATAGCCTATGACGTCATCGGCGTTAATGTATTCCTCCCCACCTTAATGAGAATCCTCCCCAAAAAAGGGGTTAATTCGGTGCACCCTATACTACTGAGTTGGCTATAATCATCTCATATCCAACAAGCGCGAGTAGAATAATTGTTTTATTAAAAACGCCCACAAAATATCGAGAATTCTTCCCGACTTTATTTGTAAAAACAACCGATTTTCAGCTTGTTTTTAATTTTGAGCAGACGTGTACAGTTACCGTATTTAGAGAGCATGGTATAAAGGCTCATATACCATGATGGCTGACCCAATCCGAGCTCTAGAATTGCATTATCCAATGATTCAGTTATTAATAATTCTTGTTATTTTAGGTTGGCATGGCAACTTTGATTTTCCAGTCATATCAAGGTGTGTCACAGGAGGATGAAAGAAAATTAAAATTAGACAATATGATATTAGAGCAGCTGGAGAGATTAGTAACATCCTCAAGATAGTGGACCATATTTAGAGTTGGGAAGCAAGCCACAAGACAGGTTTTTAAGTCTTTGTTATATGGATGAAGCGTTAAAAAGAGTTTCAGCGATTCCAGTTATTGTCCAAAAATTTTGAAATGAATCCTGTTTGCTTGGTTTATGTCTAGAGAACACTTTTTAGAGGGAAATAAACTTAGAGCAATGTAACCATCACTAGGAACAAATGTAAATCGCTTTGCTAGCTTTACTTAACAGGGAAACAAAAGAAAGCATCAGGAAAGGATTGCAAGAAAAAATAACAGCTTGGAAACGCAAATCTTTTTGCAAAGTTTGTTGTAAAAACTAGAGCAAAATACATGTACATGCAGTGTTTGTCCGTTGTATTGAATGATCACAATGAACACTTCAGACAATTTTAAGTGAATGAAATTGTCCCAAAGCCCTACTTAAGAATTTTCTTCTACTGACTGCACTCTTCAATAATATTATTGCTGTATGAGGAAGGGTTAGTCTTTTTATTTAGAACTGAGGGTGCTACTGTCTACTTGACTTTGTCATATTTTGGTTGTTATTGACAACCATTATTTGTCTTTCTTGTCAGGGATTTCATAGCCTCGCAGCAAAAATTTTTGAAACTCTTTCCTCTAAGGTATGTTTAGTGTCTATGAAAGCCTTCGAGAGGGCGGCTGTAAAGAAACATACTATTTCCGGGTTTCAATTCTTCGTTAATGTGGAGAGAAGCAACGACCGGAAATATGTCTGTGTCCGCACGCTAGTGCACCCCCAGAAAAGCTCGATTCCTGTGTCGGTCGAGGTTTCTATTTGATGGCTTATTTGATAACCTTGAGTCTAGAAAAGGAAATTATTGTTTTGGAAAAATGTCTCAAAAAAGTCCCGAATTTTGTATCCCAAAAATTATATTCGAAACCTGGCATATGAAGCAGAGGTTGCGATTTTTAAGAGAAAGAAACCGACTGTTTTTCAGTCTATTGTAAATAAGATAGCTCTCTTGGGTTTGCGGTCGTCTCGCCACCAAGAAGTCTACTCGCCACCACATAACTCCGCAATAATTGACACTGTTTACTTACCTGGGATTGGTACTTCTTCCTCAAGCCCAAATATAAGTTTATGGATTTTAATTGACACCTTGTATCGAACTTCTCATCTTTAGTTTTAATTTTTGTGAATAATTGCCACTTTTTAATACCTTAATACGGCTTATTTGCATCGCTCGAGAAGTGCGATTTGTTTAAAAACTAACAGTCTTTCTTATGAAAGTTGGTTAATATTGTCAATTGAACCTTACCTCCTTAAATTTCATTGTAAATTCAAAGTGAAAGAATTCTTTATAGAGACCTGTCCTTTCGATAAGTATGAAGATATATATTTCTTGGTGGCGAGGTAACCGGATACCCTCTCTTGGGTTTGTATATTTCGTAGGGGAAATGTAGCAGTTTGACAAACGAGATTAAAATATTTTATTTGATCTACAGGTTGCCTCTGAACATTTTTACTTTTGGCTTAATGCTTTGAAGTTCTTCTGTGAAGCAGAGAGTTTGTTGAAAGATGAATGTGATTCTCAGCTAGCTATGTCCAAGCAAATATCTGATGCTGGCGCTAAATACCAGAAAGGGATTACAACACTCAAGGTCTGTACTATTACATCATCCTCAAAAATTGAAAATAGAATGTAAAGGGCTTAGTTTCCAAAGAAACTCTGGTCCTACGTTGGTCGGTGAAGTGCACGAACGTAATGCACACTGGTTGAAGGTGCCCCTTTAATGTAAAATAAATTAATAAATAACGATTTAAAGGTAGCATATCCACGTAGAGGTTCTTCTTTTACCATTCCTGGTCGAATTGGAAAGTGTTGGTTTTTGAGAAGATAGGAAAACCCTAGTACCCAGAAAAAAGCTTCGCGGAGCAAGGTAGCGAACCAGCAAACAACTCAAGGCACAATTGACAAAAGGAGATGTCGCCGGGATTTGAACCCGGGCCACATTGGTGGAAGGCGGGTGCCCTCACGACTGCGCCATCCCTTGCTCCTGGTTTGCTAAGAGAGAAATATACTTTGCCTTGCGTCTATTTCTTGTTGGACCACAAAATGGGAGAAAACTCGAGCAGGAAAGTGGAAGAATCGTGAAAGGACGTACTCTGCGAGCAGAGGCCCTTCGATCTTCCTAGATAAGATCAAAGGGCCTCTGCTCGCAGGGTAGAAAGGAGGAAACGGTAACTTAGGCGCCTAATTCGATTCTCCGCTTGTTTACTTGTCGTTCTCTGAGTCTACAAAAGGGAATACACTGCACATATGGAATCCAAGCTGAAATAAAACAACTTCTATGATAAGTATCTTCACCGTGTTGTAGATTGTTGTATGAGATTCAGAATTTGATACTAGAGACCTGAATGCGGCGATAGCGAATCGTGATGTGTAGGAGGAGATCTCCGCGAATGTACCGTCAACTCCCGGTGGTCGAAGGATGATGTTTTCGTTGGGCGGTTTACGCCGGTTTCGCTACTTGTCTAGTTCGCTACGTTCGAGTTCGCTACATGTTCGCTACTAACATGCCGAATTCGCTACTTACTTTATCATCCTACTTCCACGATCTTGTAGAACGAACATCTTGTTTTAAAAGAGAAATTAAAACAGTGAATTAACAGAGGCAGCGAATTCGGCATGTTAGTAGCGAACATGTAGCGAACTCGAACGTAGCGAACTAGACAAGTGGCGAAACCGGAACTGAAGTCGGCTGATTCAGTTCCCAGTCAGACATCAGGAACAGCTTGGATGCTGGTCAGTCTTAGAAAATGAATAGTTGAGTAATACTGTGCATTATTTGCCCGTCACATTGTACCCTTTGTTTTTAGGCATCTGTGCAGTCGTCAAACCATCAGCTGTCTTTCCAGTGTACGTATGCAAGCCTGAGAGCTGAGATGTTCCAAGCTCATACTCGGCTTCTTGCATCTTGTGCAACCGTGAAATCCTGTCCTCCCCCGGCTATTGCTACTGCTGTTGCCATGGCAACTGGTCAAGACGTTCAACGGTTGAGCCATTTTGCTGCTCAAGTAAGTCTAATTGAAGAGTTACATGTAGTTGAAAAAGCGTTGATTTTTAGTTGAGGCGCGTGTAGTGTAATGCATGTCTAGCTCAGTCAAGCATTCATAGGCGGTAAGGTTACCTGGGTGTGAGCAAAATCTTTCCTATGACACGGGCCAGTTGCCATCGAAATATCACATCATTTGCCGTCGCGTTGTTATTTGTAAATCTGCCTTATGGGTGGAAGGAAACAGAAATTCGTTGATAACTCCCTTAGCATTGCTCGCAGGCTCATTATAATATCATCCTCGCAGTCTGTGCTAAACAAAACATTATGGTCAGTGTCATTGCTGTTCACTTATGTGACAGGACACATCAAAAACTAAATTTCAAGACCAAACCGCTTATAACAAATAGAGCCGCGGACGTGATCATGTGACTTTATGGCCACCTCGTATATGTCAGAATAACTTTACTGATATTGCTTTTTAAGATGACCGAATGCAGCAAACTGTTCCGCTGTTTGGGGGAAAAATATGGACAATTGTACCGCTCCTCGTTTAATGCGGATCCGGTCAGTCTGCAGAATATCGAAACGTATCCTTTTATTCAGTTTTTGTTCGAAATGCTGTGATTCTTGTTCCATGTCTGATTCCAAGCACTAAACCTGAGTACAACGAAGTCCTTGATATAAGGAACCATATTCTTCGCCCCAGAAAGAGTTTCAGTGTAACGAAACCTCTTTATAAACAAATTTTGCCAGTTCCTTGGGCCTTAGCTCGCACGCATGCGAAAAATCGTAAATTTTACGGCAGCGGGGCAGAATAGTCAGTGCGCTGAACACCCGCTATGGCTCCGTCTTTATGAGGGTACAGGTAGAATGTCTGTGATTCTCTGTTTTTATACTCTGCATTTTTTTTCCTGAAAAAGGTTAACTTAAAGTTGATCAATTAAAATTCCTTGACAAGTTTCTCAGTCTTCAACAGAGCTGTTTAATGATATCACACAGTATTGATGTCTTAATGAAAACTTCTCAGCCAAGGTAAAACAAGTTAATTTAGTCATTTAACGCGTGATGTTCACAAAAGTGTAATGCACTTTTCTCAGTTTGGGCACTTTTTGTTAGATAAAGACAACGTATATGTAGCTAGGCTTTTTTGAAGGTGGTAAGTCGTTCGGGGCTTTTCGTTACGTTCCGTTTCGTGATGTTGAGTAATTTTACTTAAAGTTGTGTTGAGTTTCTCTACGTTGCGTTACGTTATGTTACCGTGGCTTTACACGCATGTTAGACCTCGGAAAGATTTGTCTGTATCTACTGAGTTGCCCATTAGCGGACTTCCAAGACAATATTTCCCGAGCTTAAATTCAATATATGTGCGATTTTTGACAAGCTCATCTGTAAACCACTTAACTTATATCTGGATCTGTTTGTAGCTCTTTAGGTGAGCAAGGAAGCAGTGTCAACAAGTCTTTCACGTTTAGACGTAGTCCACTTTCCCTTGCTTGCACAGAAATTCTACAAACAGTAGAGGTTTGTCATTGACTTCAAATGTTAATGGACTATTAGTAACAAATATATCGACGTCTCTTTTATTGGCGTATATTTTCCATTGTAGTCTGAAATGTCATACGTCTCCACCCCCTAACCCGTGGGGATCTCTCTCCCCTCAACCCCCACGGGTAAGCGGGTGGAGACGTATGACATTTCAGACTAATTCCATTGGAGCTTAAAGGGAAGAGGGGAAATTAAGCCAAGGCACGCGAGAAGCGAGTACGTGAAGGTTTCCTTCCCTGCTTCCTCGCGAGTTCCCTTTCCGTTCCACCAGTTCCACAGGTTGCGTATCGTTAGATAAACTGCTGACGATAGCTTCCTCAGTTCTGGTAGCCTTTTTGGGACGTTAAAGGGCCCACACTGCTGTTCAAAAAAAGTAGGGGACGTAGACCCGGGAGGTGTGGCCAACCTTTCCTGAGCTGGGTGGGTTCATCTGTAAGGAGATATCTTAATATAGGGATAACCTCGTGATCCTCCTTCTGGAGTCGTAAGGGCAACCTGTAAACTGTGTATTATATTGTATTATATTAGTACACCTCACCAACGATACTCAGCTATAAAAAGGTGTTAATTTCCACGAAAGTAGCTCCAGGATTTCTTTAAATGAAAACTAGCTCTTTCATCTTTAAAACATGTATCACTCGCCTTACGAAGAGGCTCCTGGCCAGGTATCCTCATTTTTTTTTTCAACAAGCTAACTAAAGTCATTAAACGTTAAATTTTTTATTTCACTTTTTACTGTATAATTTTTCTTATCACTTTAGGAGCTAGCAATTCAGCTGGAAGCTCTTCCTGTTTGCCACTCGGTAAAATGATGAATCATTTAATGATATCCATGTAATGCATTGAGCACTGAGCAGACACAGTAAATTAATGAAGTTTTTTTAACTTTTGTACACTGGTTTCACTTGCTAATGAAGTAATTTTATCAGTAAAGGAATCCAATATATGAGTGTCTGAAAACTTTCTTAAGTTAATTCTTTTCTGGATCGATGAGTAACTGACTTGGATACTAACAGCCACTTACTTTTCAAACACCGAAAAGAAAGTCCGAAATAAATCGTGCGCAGGAGTTTTTTTTTAGCCTAGTCAATTTGGGAAATGTCAGTGCCATGATATTGATTTATGGTTGTACATTTTATCGTTTTTCAGCAAACTGAATGTCTTATTCAGGCTTCCATGACTCTCCTGAAGGTGCCGTTTATTTTCCCGAAACACTTCTTCTCCAGTCAACAAGCCACGTTTATCAAGGTTTGTACTCAAAAATTTTCTATGTAACTATTTTGGTGAGTCCTAGATTGCCTGTACAGTGGACGCTCTCGTGAGCGGAAACTCTCGTAACGCGAAAAAAGTGCCCGTACCTGGAGCTGGCCGCTTACGGGAATGTAAAAATGCAGAGTTTGTATGAGAGTTGAGAAAAACGGGGTTTTGTGAAGGCGGCCGTGAGTAAAGCTGTCCTCTTACGAGGGTGTCTGTTAGGAGAGCCTCCTCTGTATACAGTCTTGATGTTGTTGGCTTTATAAAAGTCGTGGAATTTTCTTTCCCAGTTTCCGTGTTTATAACCGTTATATCGCTCGCCACACGCTTCATTTGGCTTTTCTGAACCAACCTTGCATTATTTGATGTTCTTGTCTTTGGTTCACTACATAACTTTTAAACAGTTCAGAAAAGACATTCTCTTCACCTGATACTAAAAGAAAACCAAAAGGTACTAGTAGGAGTTTTTCTGTTGCACTTGCAGAGACCCAGTAATAATGGGTGAAGTCCGGTGTTTTCTTTCATGGAAAACGCTAAAAAATACAGTGAGCCTCCTGTAGTGAAAAAGGGCGGGAATGGAAAGGATGCTAGCTTTGTCTCGCGGTCCGTATAAAAGAATCTTTTTTAAATTAGTTATAACCATTAAGAGACAGGGCGCAACATGTTTGAAATGAATGAACATTAGGTAGAAATTCCTTTCTTGTGACAACAAAACTTGAATCTGTTTACTTTCTGTAACTCTTATTTGCCAACATCATTCTTAGATTTTGAACAACAATTCCTTTTGCTAATCTTGGTCTCTCTTTCTATCATGTAGCTGGCTTTGTCACCTTCGCCTCGGTCGCCTTCAGAGCCAATTTCGGTCACACTGGATACACAATTTGTCCTTAAGGTGGAAGGAGTCATAGAGCGCTGTCAAAAGCTAGGTCAGAGTCTTGTTAGCAGTGTAAACACAATCTTTTACGACACTATTGTAGTGTGACCCGATGTAATGTTCGCAACCTAATTTTCCCCAAATAATTTTACAGTTGGTTTCAACTTGGAAAAACAACTACGATACCACAAGCTATTTTTTTAAAAGTATGTTTTGCTCATATCAACCTTTCTTTAGCAGTCATTCCACTTCATAGTTACTCCTTTGTCCTGAACTGGCTAACGATGTATTGTGCAAAATCATCCGCCTTGATGTCTGAGGCTGTAAGTCTCAGCTCAAAGCCATAACCAATCCCTTGTTTACAATACAAGGACTCAAAGTTGGATTATGGAGTTACCTTCACTATACAATTTTAGTTTGTGTTGTTTTTCTTGTTTATAGGACTTTACCGCCATGTGCAGTCTGTTTGCTTGTCAGTAACATGGGGCGCTGAGGACAGAAAGCAACAACCCATAGATGGAAAGGTTTGTATTTGTTTCTAGACTCACAGTAGCTTTTAGCCCTTCAGACTCACTGAGAGTGTAGACTACAAAACTGTCCGTATTTTTTGCGTATTCAAGTACCTACGCGCGAGCAGTCAAACAAAAAGTCTGGAACGAGGCTAACACAGAGAGCGAGACTGGGGAGAGACCCTACGGGCGTGCGAGGCTCGCGCACTTCGAGCGCGTAAGACTCTTACGCCACGCTTTACCAATTTCTGTACTGATTTTCTCTGGTGCTTGCAACAGAAGCAGTGTAAAATATTTCTGAAATTTCGGTGTATTTTCTTTATTTCAGACTTCCCGAGATCACGTGACCAGCTTAGAACAAACAGTGGTTCCCCACCATGATTACTTTAGTGCCCAGTTCCTTCTCCAGTTTAGTGCACAGTCTATTTATCACGTGACTGTGTCTTCTAGTGTGATTGACAGTTTCGGTATACTGTGGAATACAGGTCCCCAGAATAACCTGCAGATTAAGACCACGGATTCTGCCAGTAGAAAACAGAGAACGTCTAGATCATAGCTGGTGACAGAGAAACAAACTGTATTTGATTTCAGAAGGCGATGAATGAAAGAATGTTAACCACAAAATGAGGGAGTATTTAGATGTGGCCAACTCTTCCCTCCCACCTCCTCCCCAGAAGTGACTTAATTTTCTCACTCTTGATCCAGTATCACTCAAATCCATTAAATGTAATTGTATTTAATGTAACATTCATACTATTCGTTGAATATGTACAGCTCCATTTTTACAGTCAACTTAATGAAAGTCTCTTGTCTAATTTACAGCAATTAGTATGCAAACCTTTTTTCATAGACATGCCAGACGTAAGTAAAAGATTAATGTTGTGGTTCAATTTTATCCTTGGTTTCAATTTTATTTCGTTCATACATTACTATACCCCAAAACTAGAGAAATAAAATTTAAGCCGAGCGTTAAATTGAACCACAACAAGATACTTAATTTCCTCTATACTAAAACATCACATTGCAAAACTGAAAACTGTACAAAATTATCAGTAGTGTATCAATCAGCAATTATCAGAAAGTAATAAAAGCGTTACTACAGTTACTCTTCACAGGTGATTCTCCTATTATTGCACTAGTCTACTTCTGTCTCGCTGTTTTAACGTCAGTAAAACTCAGTAAAGCTGTTTGAATGCAAGCTTTTTGCTCTTTGCGAACACAGCTCTGTTCACTAATGAAGTTCAAAGTCAAAGAGGGCTTAAAAGAATTGGTTCCTCTCATATACTTCTTCACTGTTATAATAACGTTTCACTTTTATGAACGTACATTGCAAATACTAAGCGCCTAAGCTTCAACCATACACGATTCCCTTGATCGCTAAGATTACTAAGGAGGTACAAGTTGTTTACTTTGCAATGACTCAGGGGCACCCAACGACGGTCTCCTCCTAAATACATTGACAACGCCTTTTAGCCGGAGTGTCCAGAGTAATTTAAGATGTCTAGTGAAATGCATTATAAGCAGCGCAATTTACGTTTTAGAATTTGTATCTGTTCGGTGACAGTCGTAAAATAGCTTACCGTAAAAATAAAATGAGTATTTTACAAACAACAACGGCTTCAGTATTATTTCCCGGAAATTTTAGATCCAATTTAACGTTTTAGTTAGAATTTTTCTGATTCCCGTCAGTTTTTCCCTCACGTTACTTAATCTTCCGAAAATCCGAAAATTTAAGTTCTCCTTTTTCCGAATTTACAAGGCCCTAAAGCGTTTTACTGACTTGCAAGGACCCAAAAATATTAGATATAATACCGTAAATGATTGATTCAGCGCAAGGCACTAATGCGCACGCCAACAGCCGATTTACTCGACCTCAAAGGGGCGTGGCCACTGACATTTATAATCGCCGCATTTTATAACAGTAGATTGATCTAAAACTATGTGTTAGACTTACGATAAAAGTAAAGGTGGGGGATACCAGAGAGCTTCAAAGTAGGATGGTACCCCCCAAAAAAAACTGGGTCGAGTCACCTTAATCGATCATTTACAGTAACCTGGGGAGTAAAATGTTAAAGATTATACTGGTAGGGAAATGGTAGGGAATTTATTAGGTAAGCCTCGAAACTTGTACATCAATGCAATAATCATCTAGACATTTGTAGCCGTCCTCAATATTCTAGGTATTTGCTTCTCCGAACAGATATTTTACAGCAAACAGCCGTTGGGTGACCCTGATGACTATCCTTCAAAGTGTCAGCCAAAGACTTTACTCTTTCATCAGATAATTTGTTGCAGGCGAGGTCTAAGCTGTGTAATTTGCAATTACCGTCCTTCAAAGCCTCAGCCAAATACTTCACTCCTTCATCGGTTAATTTGTTATTGGTGAGGTTTAAGCTCTTTAGTTTGCAATTATTGTGCTTTAATGCTTCAGCCAAATACTTTACTCCTTCATCGGTTAATTTGTTACAGGCGAGGTCTAAGCTTTTTAATTCGCAATCACCGGCCTTCAAAGCTTCAGCCAAATACTTTACTCCTTCATCGGCAAATTCATTACCGGTGAGGTTTAAGCTGTTTAGATTGCAATTGCTGTGCTTTAATGCTTCAGCCAAATACTTTACTCCTTTATCGGTTACATTGTTTTGCCAGAGGTTTAAGCTTTTTAGTTTGCAATTACTATCCTTCAAAGCTTTAGCCAAATACTTTACTCCTTTATCGGTTACATTGTTTTGCCAGAGGATTAAGCTGTTTAGTTTGCAATTGCTGTGCTTTAAAGCTTCAGCCAAACACTTTACTCCTTCATCGGTTAATTTGTTACAGGCGAGGTTTAAGCTGTTTAGTTTGCAATTGCTGTGCTTTAATGCTTCAGCCAAATTCTTTACTCCTTCATCGGTAAATTCGTTACCGGTGAGGTTTAAGGTGTTTAGTTTGCAATTGCTGTGCTTTAATGCTTCAGCCAAATTCTTTACTCCTTCATCGGTAACTGATTCGTTACCGGCGAGGTTTAAGCTGTTGAGTTTGCAATCACTATCCTTCAAAGCTTCAGCCAATTTCTTGACTCCTTCTTCGGTTACATTGTTTTGCCAGAGGTTTAAGCTGTTTAGTTTGCAATTGCTGTTCTTCAAAGCTTCAGCCAAACTCTCAACTCCTTCATCTGTTACTAAGTTATGATTAAGGTTTAAGCTGCTAAGTGTGCAATTACTATCCTTCAAAGCTTCAGCCAAACACTTTACTCCTTCATTAGTTAATTCGTTATCGGCGAGGTTTAAGCTGTCTAGTTTGCAATTATTGTGCTTCAAAGCTTTAGCCAAATACTTTACTCCTTCATCTGTTACTAAGTTATGATTGAGGTTTAAGCTGCTAAGTTTGCAGTTACCATCACTGACACTCGTAGAAGACTCTAAAAACTCGCTTATTTCTTTGCAACCGAGGCAGCCAATCTTGTTACCACTCAAGTTAATCATTAAAATTTCGTTATGCTTTTTAAGAAAATTGACTATTGCAGCACAATCAACAGGTCCTAGTCGACAGTACTTTAACACTACAGCGTTGAAATCAATCTCTCTTACTTTGTTTTGTACGGCTGAATCGTCTGCATCGATCTCATATAAACAGTGACATAACGTTAACGCTAATTGTGCGTCTTCCTTACTTGGCCAACAGGTTACTATGCTCGGGTCCAGTTCCTGTTCCTCTTCCTCATACGTTGACACTGGCAGAAGGTTAGTAAAAATATCGGTCAGTGGTTCTTTTCGGTCACTGAGAAGCCCAGCCACAAACTGCAACACTACTTGCCATGCACCGTCCGTGATGTGACTTGAAACAAATGCTCGCAGTTCTACTTCTTCCAATGTGTCTGTCACATGCTTTGCTGCGAAAAATTCTTGGATGGTCAGATGCTGGAAACAGTATTGAGCCTTGGGTTTTTCCAATGGTCGCTTTGCCTCTGGTTTTAAATCAGGCAAGCGATGAAGTAGGCCACAATCCTCTAGGTTCGCAACTTCTTCTGATTCAAAGGTTAATCTTCCTTCTTTAATTCCTGTAAAAGCAATTGTTCCAAGCCTCTTAAAATCCCCTTTCACATCTTCAGGCAGCTGTTCGAATGGTGTCGTAATTTTGTCCTGGCCAACAGTTTTATTACGGTATCTGTTACTGTGCCTGAAGAATATAAGCTTTACGGCGCAGCTGTATATATGAGTGAGTGTAGTTGCTGACCTTGCAAAAGCATCAGTGGAATATGAAGTTAATTGGGTCTTTAGAATGAAAAGCAGGCACGAACAAATGATGAAACAGTTGACAGGAATATAACACAACGAAAAGAGATTAAGGTTGTTGCTGATATGATCCCATACCCTTCCTCCTGCACCTTTGTCATCCCCAGCGAACTTCTCCACATAGTTTTTCACTTGCTCTGATGAAAATCCAAGAATTTCAATTACTCTGCTAGGGTCAGGGTCTCTTACGCATGATACAGAAGTAGGTCTTGTAGTCGTTAATACAGTAGCTCCATCAAGAAGTTTTCCCGACGTAATCTTCGTGTACAATGCATGCAAAGGCATTTTTTCTTCCACGGTGTCTCTATAAATAGAGTCATCTTCTTGTATTTCCTTCCTTGCAGAGTATTCGTCAATTCCATCGAAAATAAAAAGTACTTTGCTTGGGTTTTCAAGAATGTAGTGCCATACCTCATCAGTCATATTTGGTGAAAATTCTGAGTAATCCAATAGTTCTCGTAGGTTAAGCTTAGCAGTAAAGTTCAGTCTCCTAAATTTAACGAGGAAAGCAACGTCAAATCGTAATTCTGGATTTTGCGCTTCCTCGAATAAGCGGTCGCTTGCCCAAAGACGTAAAAACCTCGTGCAAAACAATGTTTTGCCGATTCCAGGGCGAGCAACGATTAGAATATTCTTGTGCAGATGATCAACAATGTCTCCGGGACTGTTTGGTGATAATTTTGTCTCTGGTTTGGCGTACACTTTTAGCTGTTCCCGCCGCTTTTCAGGAAAGTGATAATCGGCTCTTCCAGGATGAAAAATTAAATTAGTGTAAATTTGGTCGAGTTTAAGATCTTTAGGTTGATCACCTTCACCCGGTTTCGGTTTCAAGGGTGACGAGAGGTCTGTAAGTCGATCGGTATTCTTTAAGACACTTTCCTTCAGGGAATTGATAGAAGTTTCCAACTGAGCTGAACGTTCCTCAAGCTGCACCGACTCTTCCAGGGGATTGTAATTACCGGTAGATGTAAGATGATCAGTATAGAAACGAAAGTCATTCATGAAACGTTTTCCCCATTTTCTTGCCCGAGACAAAATAACGAAAATCTCAATTAAAAGAAGAGCTGCAACAATTCCATTCTCGCAACTTACGACATAGATCGATACGGTTTTCAAATGAGCTCGCTTATTGTTGCATTCATAAGTTGGAGTTTGTGCTGTCCCAGTCGTATTCGCTGATTGATTGCCTTCTCTCATGAGGTTACACTGGAAGTTTAACGGAAATTCACGAGGACAAAAGACTTCATTTAATAGAAGGAGGATAAAAACAATCCCGACACAAAATCTAGTGACAAGTTGACAACAGTACGTCATAAAGAGTTTTCTTCGAGTTGTGCTAGCATCTATATTTCCGCTTTCAAGTTTCTTTACTCTTGGCGTCGCCCATGTTGAATATATCATGCAAACAATAACAGGAAAAGAGAAGTTAGCAATCACAAAACAGTAAAAAGGAACAGACAGCTTGTTGTATAGCTTCTCGTACTCCACGAAACACTTCTGAGTGACGAAGTCGACTTTAGCATGGTTCACATCACAGTGGAAGTCCGACCTCGATTCTTTGATTAACAGTACTCCTAAAATCCCAGCTACAATCCAAAGAACATTTACTAGAAAACTGAAGTTGTTGAAGGTTTTCGGATTCAATAATCCCTTACACAATGCAAAAGCCTCCATTTTCTGATTTCGTCTTTGAGCTTTGCTTCTCCTGCGCTAGCGTAGCAAGCGTTTCTGTTTGGTTTACCGACGAACGAGATTCTCGGATTTTGTACCCGGATATCATTTTACCGCGACCGTGATGTGGCATTTTCTACGTACCTTGATATCCTTTTACTGCCATGATAAAACATTTCCGACCTTGCAGTATCATTTTACTACCGTGATTTTTTTCTTCCCTGATATCATTTTACTACCGTGATGGAACATCATGTTCTACCTTGATTTCATTTATGGTAGTTTTTACACTAGAGCCTAAATAAGTTAAGAAATATTTCAAGACAAGTAAATTTTAAATGCTTTAAGTAAAAGAAAGCTTCACCCACAACCTATCTTTTTTACGTCAGGTTTATTTAAGTATTTTCCCACGCAACAAAATTAAGATTGATTGACATGCTTCGCCTTTCTCAAAGCTTGGAAACCGCAAGTTCGCCAAGTCGGTCTTAAGGATGGTTTTCAAATTTATTTTTTAATTATTTTATTTTTTTGAAATATTTCTTAGCTTATTTAGGCTCTAGTGTAAAGACTAGCAATTTTTACCCTGCAGTATCATTTTACTACCGTGATGTGACATTTTCTTCCTTGATATCATTTTACTACCGTGACGAAACATCATTTATGTGTCTCCTCCCCGGTTTACTAAAAATACTATCACTAAACCCGACTTTACTGCCAACAGCCGAGCTTTGTTTATTAGATCGCCTAACTTAGGAAACAAAGAAAAGCGATACTGTGGTCTGGGATTAAGAATATGGCCAAATTAATGGCCGGTTTTACTAAAAACTGAAAAATCATCTTATCAATGTTAAGTAATATGAAATAATGTTTACGAAATCATCAAGGGTATGAGATCGAGGCTAAGTAAATTTACTGGGAGTGGCCTTATCATAGGAGCACGTGATTATTACCCAAAAGTAATTTTACTTTTCGTCTTGTGATTCTCATGCGATCGTAATCCATTGTAAGATAATTCAAAGTCCACATGCCAGAGCCTTGGTAGCCTGCGAAAGCATCCGTTTCTCCTTCGCTCTACGCCGCTGGGGACGTTTCGTTTCCTCCTTTGAAGCCGCAAACGACACCACCCCCGAAAAATCCATGCATTAAAAAAAACTGGAAGGGGAGACATAAAATTTTTTATTTGGTTCCAAATAAACTCATGTTCTACCTTGATTTCATTGTACTACTGTGATGGAACACTTTCTAACTTGCAGTATCATTTTGCTACCGTGATAGCACATTTTCTTCCTTGACATCATTTTACTTCCGTGATAAAACATTTTCTACCTTGATATCATTTTACTATCATGATGTGACACTTTTAACCTTGATTTCATTTTACTACCGTGATAAAACATTTTCTACCTTGCTGTCATTTTACTGGCGTGAGGAAACATTTGCTGACCCCAATCGATTTGGTATCCCCCAAGGTTGGAAAGATTATTCCGGCACTGTTCCGCCTCCCGGCGGGCAATTTGCCGGATGATAGGGTTTGCAGGGTGGAAAGGGTGTGTTATTCCTCTGTATGTACTGTCGTAAAAAGGGTATTTCCTGTAGCCTGCCTAGCAAGCGTTTCTGTGCTGTTTAGGAGCAAAGAACGAGGAACAAGAGCCAAAGACCGCGCGAAAAATGGCGCAAGTAAAAGGACGGAAAATCCCCTTCCACGGTCTCTTTTCGCTCCGAAACAAAACGGAAACGCTTGCTACGCAGGCTATATTTCGTGTGATTTTTCGTCCGGTTTATGCATGCCCCGGGGGACGGGGGTATTCCTTGCATGCACGATTGATATGGATGTTACTAAAACGGGGAACGGGGAGCGGGGAGCGGGGAACGGGGAACGGAAGTCTGGGAACGAGTTGTCAGCGGAAACCTCCATAAAAATCCCAAATGGCCGGTAAGGATCAACGACCCGGTAAGATCGATGATAGAGAAGCGTCGAAACAACACTTAAGGTCGCTATTTTACTAATGAACTATATGCTCATGAGGTGCTTGAAATAATACGGAGGTAATAATGTCATGACATTTTTCACCTTTTTGCGTTTTACTAAACAACAAAATATGCTCCAACAGCAGTTGAAAGAAGCTACAGTCGGGACAAAAACCCTCAAAGCACAGCCATATTTGGAACTCAAGCGAATCTATACTGGGTCTAACTCACAAAGCAATTAACTACTTTTGCTTGACACTTTTCGTAGGGTTTTGGCTTAAATACATGCTGAAAGATAACGTAGATCGAAGCAGCCAGGTGTATTTCCTCGACAGTAATAGTGTAGCAGTGGAGCTCCTTCTTAGCGGTAGCGTTTTTTCAAGCCCAAATTAAAACATGTTGGCGATGAGATAAAACTGTAAGCTAATAATATTATATTTACAATCCTATGATGAGAAGTAAGTGCAATTGTATTATTTGAAAAGATAAGATGGATCAGGTTATTTAATACATCAATAAAAGGCAACTTTAAACATATTAACGGGCAATGTGCCAGGAACATCAATCATACCTTGGTCTTAAAGATATCAGTTGTTTCAAAGCAAATGGCTATGCTGTGGTTTTATTTAATTATAACCTAGGTTTAAATTTTGCTTCCCTTTGTTTGGGGGTACGGTAATATGAATTTTATGATTATGAGTTCAAAACAAAGAGAATAAAATTCAAACTTAGGATAAAAGTGAACCACAACTGAGCTGCAATATTAAGTGTTGCAAGTATACGTGGGGGAAGTACTTTGAAGTCTTTGGTTGGAAGGTACTTTCTAAAGGCTAGCTGTTAAAATATGCATGGTAAGTATACTTCCTCTGTTTAGCCCTCTGGATGCTTTTTTTTTCCTAGGGGCACTCCTTTAATGTTTTTGCAGAGGGGAGCTCTGCTTCTCTTTAATGAACATTATTTTTACTGTGGAGAAAAATATTTCAAGCTCAGTGTAAAACTGAATGTGTCTGTGACTTAAACCAGTTAATATTGTCAAGCTGCTTTATCAGCTTGATTCAGTAATATTGCAGTGCACCTACCATCAAGCATCACATCATCAATGTTGCAGAGGCTGGCAGCTTATTAGAAGGTGGTTGATAAGCCTTCAAACAAGCTGTCTGTAGTTTTGGAAATAAAGAGTCTAAGGTCTCACACAAGTGATGGGACGCAAAAGATTGGAGTGCCGATGTGTTTTTCAGTAAACACGCGCAACTGTATGTGTATAGTTTCCACATTACGCTTACTCAATGTATGTAAAATAACACAATAGATCTTGCTACCCATTTTCCCTGATTTTATTTCCCCTCCAGGGGACATAATTTCTTTTAACATATTGGGGTTTTCAAAAAAGGGGCAAGAAGCTTTTAAATGAATTTTAATTCATTTAATGAAGCACAGTATCAAAGAAATTAAAGAGAAGAATCAGACTAGAGTAACAGTAACCCAGAGAGGAGGGGGGGGTGAGTACTCACCAAAGAGGCTCTGCCCCAGGGACCAACCGTTTACCCTTTGTATGTACCATTTTAGACAGAAAAGGTACCCGTTTTGTATACCCTCTTGTGACAAATGGTACCCCTTTCACATACCTAATTTTGAACGCTGCATCCCTTTTTAACTGCTGTAAATACACCATCTTTAGAAAAACAGGTTTTCTTGTCTCTCACATCCATAAAATGCATCTGTGACTGATCTCATTTTGGTCCCTTTCATATACTTCAACTATAAAAACCCCTTCCCTTTCATGTACCTGAAGCCTGAAAAAGGCTTCAGGCTCTGTTTAGGCCATTATAGTACCCCCTCCTCCTGCACCGAGAACAGTACTTGATACAGCGATATTGTATGGTATGAATTGCACCAAACGTTTCGTGCCCATGAAGAGGTACTTTGATTATTTTACGACATTTTTCTTCAAAAGGGAGGGGTTTGGGATCTCATTCTTAGGGGGCGGGGGTTAATTGAGGATCTGCAGTGAGTGAGAATGTTGCATTCAATGCCATCCAATGGTTTTGATTCAGGAAAGGGTCGTCAGGGTATTTCGCAGAAAGACAAATGGCCACTGTACGACTTTGAAGCAGTTACTGATTAGGGTGAGGAAAATGAGTGAATTAGGTTCCATTAGGGTCATTATACTGGTCTATACTGGGCAAACTGACCTGAAACAAATTGTTTCACAAAATAATAAAATGATATTATTTTATTTTCATGGATCAGTGAAACACTTCAATATCATGAATGCTTGCAGTGTAGTAGATCTAATAATATTAAAAGCAGAACCAGATTGTTAAAGTAGTCTTACTAATTATGTGATGACGTGGTCAATAACATTTTTCAAAGCAGTCATCTCTATCAAAGGAAATAGAAGAAGTTTGCACACAAGCTACTTGACTACTTCGATGTATGTTATCTATCATGGAAAAGTAGTTAATTGCTTTGTGGGCTAGACTCAGTATAGATTCGCTTGAGTTCCAAATATGGCTGTACATGTGCTTTGAGAGTCTTTGTCCCGATTGGCTTTTTTCAACTGCTGTTGGAGCACATTTTGTTTCCTACGGATAATTGTTTAGTAAAACGCAAAAAGGTGAAAAACGTCATGAAGTTTTTACCTCCGTATTATTTCAAGCACCTCATGAGCATATAGTTCAAGTAAAGTAACGCCGTTATTGGTTAAGTTTGTTTCGACGGTTCTCTATCATCGATCATCGGCCATATTGGATTTTTGTGGAGGTTTCCGCTGACAACTCGTTCCCAGACTTCCGTTCCCCGTTCCCCGCTCCCCGCTCCCCGTTCCCCGTTTTAGTAACATCCCGATTGATATGAAACCTTTCCAGATATTTAGTATGTCATCAAGCAGATAACTTTCATTTAAAGACTGTAATATGGAAATAACAAATACCAAATTTACAATCATTATTTTGTCCACCACTTCATTCAAGAATGTTAATGCTCGTTGATAGCCTGGGGCAAGTGGATTTTGCTATTGGGCTAGTGAATTCTGTTTTTAACTTGTCCGATGGGGAATTCGAATAACAGAAGAACTGTGAAATCAATTCTGCTAGTCAAAAAGTTCTTGGAGCTAGTTGAAATGTCGTCTGGGCTAGTAAATGCTAGCTTCAGCTTGCCCGAATAGCAAGCTGTAAAAATGATTTTCTCTGCACTCTGCTGAGTCATGTATTATTTTTGAAGACCCCGTTAATGCGACCCGCTTGTTATGATAACCAGGATAATGGCGTTCCAGTTTATGTTTTTTGCTGTAGATAACAAAAATGACGATCTTTGTGAACAAGCAGCTATGGCACTGGAGTCTTCCAGTGTTGTTTGTTGTGTTAGTGGACAACTTGAACCATTAAATGTTAAGCATGCAATTGTTAAAAGCTCTAAGTAGTATATAGGTGAATTTTTACTAGTACTCGTTGTGGAGAACTGCTGTTTTAGAAAAACTCGTACATGTTGTAGGTTAAAATCATTGTTATGCGAAAATTATTTCAAGTGAGACTTTTTTTTGGAGCATATCTGTAAGGAAAACTCCGGGGGAAAACTATTTTGAAATAATAAATAAATAAATAATAAATCAATGCTTTCTGTGCAAGCCCAAACCCAGAAAGCTGTATTCTTATACTGGGAATTACAACAAGAATATGTACTTTTCAAATAACACATATGGGTAGGTTTTTCTTTTATGTGATTAAAGGCTGGAAAACAGCATGCATTGATGCATGTAAGAAGCCTTAAATCGAGCTTTGTGAAAAAAATCGCGAGACTGAGTGAAAATGTCCACAAAGGCATAGTACCTTAACAAGGAATGTTTCAGGTGAGGTTTTTCAGACTGAAAACTGTATATGAATTACTTTTTCTGTTGTTGGTTAGGTATGCTTGTTGTCAATGAATAATTTGGTGGATAGCTATCCTCAGGCAGGCTCATCTCTAATGGAAAGTTTAGCCAGTCTCTTGCCATCATCATCAGGTAAACAGGAAAAATATATACTACCAAGGTCATAAAATAATCCTTTAGGAAATTCAAGAAAAATGTCAGATGAACAAAGTTAAGGCAATATTAACGAAAGCATGTCATAAGCCATTGTTAATTCAGCCAGTTGCTTTCTTAGAAAAGTGTCAAAAAGGCAGATAACTCCTGAAGAAAAAACATTTACTAGCTTTAAATGACCCACTTAGAGAAAAATCTTGAGGTGCATAGATCTTCTTCAGTAAGTTAGACATTGCTAAAAAAGTGCGCCCTAAGTGTCTGAGATGCTAAATTACTCAGTTTAATAAAGTGCATTAATTTGATCATGTGCCATGGAAAATTGCACTATATATTATGTTTTAATTAATTGTGCAAGTAATTGCAAAGGCTATATTCAATCAATATTGCTGGCATCAAAAACTTTATGGCCATAGTAGCTGTTTTTTCTCTTAGGTGCAGTAGCCCTTACACTTTGCCGTACAATGGTCACTATGGCAACACAGATGCCATTTGTTGTGGCTCCTTTAAGAAATGAAATTGTATCTCATTTTGCCAAAGTTGTGGTTGATGCTGATGACAACGGCCAGGAATCAAAAGATTTAGTGGTATGTATGTATGTATGTACTTGGCTTTGTTCCTCCGGTGTCTGTAAAATGGAGTTTTTACTGTAAACGAACCCTAAACTATAATCTTTTTTTATTTTAACTGTATATTTAACAGTTATTCCATGTCTGGGCGTTGGATATGAGTTGGCTATAATCATCTCATATCCAACAAGTGTGAGTAGAATAATCGTTTTATTAATAACGTCCACAAAATATCGAGAACTTGTCCCGACTTTATTTGTAAAAACAACCGATTTTCACCTTGTCTTTAACTTTTAGCAGACGTGTACAGTTACCGTATTCGGAGAGCATGGTATAATGGCCCATATACCATGATGGCTAAGCCAATTAGTGCACTAGAATTGCATTGTCCAATGATTCAATTATAAATAATTCTTGTTACTTTAGGTTGGCATGGCAACTTTGATTTCCAGTCATATCAAGGTGTGTCGCAGGATGAAGAAGGAAGATTGAAATTAGACGATATGGTACTAGAGCAACTGGAGAGATTAGCAACATCCTCAAGATACTGGACCATATTTAGAGTTGGAAAGCAAGCCACAAGACAGGTTTTTAAGTCTTTGTTATATGGATGGTGGTTTAAAAATAGTTTCAGCGATTCCAGTTATTGTCCAAAAATTTTGAAATGAATCCTGTTTGCTTGGTTTATGTCTAGTAAACACTTTTTGGAGGGAAATAAACTTAGGGCAATCTAACCATGTGTGGCGAACATTTAATGCTTTCAACACTGATCACTAGGAACAAATGTAAATCGCTTTGCTAGCTTTACTTGTCAGAGACGCAAAAGAGAGCATCAGGAAAGGATTGCAGGCAAAAATAACAGCTTGGAAACGCAAATCTTTCTGCGAAGTTTGTTGCAAATACTAGAGTAAAAATACATGTACATGTAGTGTTTGTCCGTTTTATTCAATGATCACAGTGAACACTTCTGACACTTTTAAGTGAATGAAATTGTCCCAAAGCCCTACTTATAAGAATTTTCTTACTACTGACTACACTCTTCAATAATATTATTGCTGTATAAGGAAGGGTTAGTCTTTTTATTTAGAACTGAGGGTGCTACTGTCTACTTGACTTTGTCATATTTTGGTTCTTATTGACAACCATTATTTGTCTTTCCTTTCAGGGATTTCATAGCCTCGCAGCAAAAATTTTTGAAACTCTTTCCTCTAAGGTATGTTTAGTGTTTATGAAAGCCTGCGAGAGGGCGGCTGTAAAAACAAACTTTTTCCGGTTTTCAATTCTTCATTAATATGGAGAGAAGCTACGACTAGAAATATGTCTGTGTCCGCAGGCTAGTGCATCCTCAGAGAAGCTCGATTCCTGTGTCGGTGTAGGTTTCTATTTGATCGCTTATTTGATAACCTTGAGTCTAGAAAAAGGAATTATTGTTTTGGAAAAATGACTCAAAAAAAGTCCCGAATTTTGTATCTAAAAATTATATTCGAAACCTGGCATATGAAGCAGAGGTTGTGATTTTTAAGAGAAACAAACACCTTTTTTTAAGTCTATTGTAATTAAGATAGCTCTCTTGGGTTTGCGGTCGTCTCGCCACGAACGAAATCGTCACCAAGAAGTCTACTAACCACCACATAACTCCGCAGTAATTGACACTGTTTACTAACCTGGGATTGTTACTTCTTCCTTAAGCCCAAATATAAGTTTATCGATTTTAATTGACACCTTCTGTTGAACTTCTTATCTTTAGTTTTATTTTTTCTGATTAATTGCGACTTTTTAATATCTTAATACGGCTTATTTGCATCGTTCGAGAGTTGGGATTTGTTGAAAATCCAACAGCCTTTCTTATGAAAGTTGGTTAGTATTGTCAATTGAACCTTACCTCCTTAAATCTCATTGTAAATTTAAAGTGAAAGAATTCTTTTTAGAGACCTGTCCTTTCGATAAGTACGAAGATATATATTTCTTGGTGGCGAGGTGACCGGATACCCTCTCTTGGGTTTGTATATTCTTAGCGGAAATGTAGCAGTTTGACAATTGAGATTAAAATATTTTATTTGATCTACCGGTTGCTTCTGAACATTTTTACTTCTGGCTTAATGCCTTGAAGTTCTTCTGTGAAGCAGAGAGTTTGTTGAAAGATGGATGTGATTCTCAGCTAGCTCTGTCCAAGCAAATATCTGATGCTGGCGCTAAATACCAGAAAGGGATTACAACACTCAAGGTCTGTACTATTATAGCACCCTGATGATATCGCTTTTTTAAGCCTCTGTGTGCCAAAATTGAAAATAGAATGTAAAGGGCTTAGTTTTCAAAGAAACTCTGGTCCTGCGTTGTTGGTGGTGGTGACCATAAAAAAGATTGAAAGCTTACATTTCGAGTGCTTTTAAAGGGGCACCTTCAACCAGTGTGCATTGCGGTCGTGCACTTCACCGAAATAATTTGCTGTGATTAATACGGAAACTCGAACGTTCTGATTGTTTTTGAAAATCGGATTGTATCCTCACAACCTAAGGCAATAGCAGGCCGTGATACCCTTCTTAAAAGAAACATAGATAAAATCCTGTTATCAAACACAGAAATCACGTTCGTGTTTTCAGTATTACAGCAAATAATTTCGGTGAAGTGCATGACCGCAATGCAGGCTGGTTGAAGGCGCCCCTTTAATGTAAAATAAATTAATAAATAACGATTTAAAGGTAGCATATCCACGTAGAGGTTCTTCTTTTACCATTCCTGGTCGAATTGGAAAGTGTTGGTTTTTGAGGAGATGGGAAAACGCGGAGTACCCGGAAAAAGGCTTCGCAGAGCAAGGTAGCGAACCAACAATAAACTCAAGCCACAATTGACAAAGAGCGTTGTCGCCGGGATTTGAACCCGGGCCACATTGGTGGGAAGCGTGTTCTCTTACCATGCACTGCTCCATCCCTTGCTCTTGGTTTGCTAAGAGAGAAATATACTTTACCGTGGGTCTATTTCTTGTTGGACCACAAAGTGGGAGAAAACTCGAGCAGGAAAGTGGAAGAATCGTGAAAGGAGGTACCCTGCGAGCAGCGGCCACTTCGATCTTCCTAGATAAGATCGAAGGGCCTCTGCTCGCAGGGTAGAAAGGAGGAAACGGTAACCTTGGCGCCTAATTCGATTCTCCCCTTGTTTACTTGTCGTTCTCTGAGTCTACAAAAGGGAATACACTGCACATATGGAATCAAAGCTGAACTAAAACAACTCCTATGATAAGTATCTTCACCGTGTTGTAGATTGTTGTATGAGATTCAGAATTTGATACTAGAGATCTGAATGCGGCGATAGCGAATCGTAATGTGTAGGAGGACATCTCCACGAATGTAACGTCAACTCCCGGTGGTCAAAGGATGATGTTGTTGTCGGGCGAATCGACTTCAGTTCCCAGTCAGATATCAGAAACAGCTTGGATGCTGGTCAGTCTTAGAGTATGAATAGTTGAGTAATACTGTGCATTATTTTCCGGTCACATTGTACCCTTTGTTTTTAGGCATCTGTGCAGTCATCAAACCATCAGCTGTCTTTCCAGTGTACGTATGCAAGTCTGAGAGCTGAGATGTTCCAAGCTCATAGTCGGCTTCTTGCATCTTCCGCAACCGTGAAATCCTGTCCTCTGCCTGCTATTGCTACTGCTGTTGCCATGGCAACTGGTCAAGACGTTCAACGGTTGAGCCAGTTTGCCGCTCAAGTAAGTCTAATTGAAGAGTTACATGTAGTTGAAAGAGCGTTGATTTTTAGTTGAGGCGCGTGTAGTGTAATGCATGTCTAGCTTAGTCAAGCATTCATAGCCGTAAGGTTACCTGGGTGTGAGCGAAATCTTTCTTATGACACGGGCCAGTTGCTATCGAAATATCATATCATTTGCCGTCGCCTTGTCATTTGTAAATCTGCCTTATGGGTGGAAGGAAGCAGAAATTCGTTGATAACTCCCTTAGCATTGCTCGCAGGCTCATTATAATATCATCCTCGCAGTCTGTGCTAAACAAAACATTATGGTTAGTGTCATTGCTGTTCGCTTATGTGACACATCAAGAACTAAGTTTAAAGACCAAACCGCTCATAACAAATAAAGCCGGGGACGTGATCATGTGACTTTATGCCCACCTCGTATATGTCAGAATAACTTTACTGATATTGCTTTTTAAGATGACCGAATGCAGCAAACTGTTCCGCTGTTTGGGGGGAAAATATGGGCAATTGTACCGCTCCTCATTTATGCGGACCCAGTCAGTCTGCAGAATATCGAAACGTATCCTTTTATTCAGCTTTTGTTCGAAATGCTGTGATTCTTGTTCCAAGTTTGATTTCAAGCACTAAATCTGAGTAAAATGAAGTCCTTGATATAAGGAACCATATTCTTCGCCCCAGAAAGAGTTTCAATATAACGAAACCTCTTTATAAACAAATTTTGCCAGTTCCTTGGGCGTTAGCTCGCACGCATGCGAAAAATCGTAAATTTTACAGCGGCGGGGCCGAATAGTCAGTGCGCTGAACACCTGCTATGGCTCCGTCTTTATCAGGGTACGGGTAAATTGTCTGTGATTCTCTGTTTTTATACTATACTTTTTTTTCCTCAAAAAGGTTAACTTAAAGTTGATCAATTAAAATTCCTTGACAAGTTTCTCAGCCTTCAACAGAGCTGTTTAATGATATCACACAGTATTGATGTCTTAATGAAAACGTCTCAGCCAAGGTAAAACAAGTTAATTTAGTCATTTAATGCGTGATGTTCACAAAAGAGTGTAATTTACTTTTCTCAGTTTGGGCCCTTTTTGTTAGACAAGAACAACGTATATGTAGGTATGCTGTTTTGAAGGTGGTAAGTCGTCCGGTGCTTTTCGTTACGTTCCGTTTCGTGATGTTGAGTAATTTTACTTAAAGTTGCGTTGGGTTTCTTTACGTTGAGTTACGTTATGTCACCGAGGCTTCACACGCATGTTAGACCTCGGAAAGAATTGTCTGTATCTACTGAGGGGCCAATCGACGGGCTTCCATAAAAATATTTCTCGAGCTTAAATTCAATATATGTGCGATTTTTAACAAGCTCATCTGTAAACCTCTAGACTTATATTTGTTTGTAGCTCGTCTTTAGGTGAGCAAGGAAGCAGTGTCAACAAGTCTTCCACGTTTAGATGTAGTCCACTTTCCCTGGCGTGCACAGAAATTCTACAAACAGTAGAGGTTTGTCATTGACTTCAAATGTTAATGGACTATGACTAACAAATATACCGACGTCTCTTTTATTGGCGTATATATACCATTGTAGTTTGAAATGTCATACGTCTCCACCCCCTAATTCGTGGGGATCTCTCTTCCCCCAACCCCCGCCGGGTAAGCGGGTGGAGACGTGTGTCATTTCAGACTAATTCCACTGGAGCTTAAGAGGAAGAGGGGAAATTATGCTAAGTCCCGCGAAAAGCGAGTACATGAAGGTTTTCCTCCCTGCTTCCTCGCGCGTTCCCTTTCCGTTGCACCAGTCCCACAAGTTGCGTATCATTAGATAAACTGCTCACGATAGCTTCTTCAGTTCTGGTCGCCTTTGTGGGACGTAAAAGAACCCACACTACTGTTCAAAAACAGTAGGGGACGTAGACCCGGGAGGTGTGGTCAACCTTTCCTGGGGTTGGTGGGTTCCATCTGTAAGGAGAGATCTTAGTATAGGGATAACCTCATGATCGTCCATCAGTAGTAGTAATGGCAACCTGTAAACAGGTTATATTGTATTATATTAGTGCACCTCACCAACGATACTCAGCCATAAAAAGGTGTTAATTTCCACGAAAGTAGCTCCAGAATTTCTTTGAATGAAAACTAGCTCCATCATCTTTAAAACATGTATCACTCGCCTTACGAAGAGGCTCCTGGCCAGGTATCCCCAGTTTCTTTTTTATTATTTGACTTTTACTGTATAATTTTTATTATCTCTTCAGGAGCTAGCAATTCAGCTGGAAGCTCTTCCTGTTTGCCACTTGGTAAATTGATGAATCATTTAATGATATCCATGTAATGTATTGAACAGACACAGTGAATTAATGAAGTTTTTTATACTTCAGTACACTGGTCTCACTTGCTAATAAAGTAATTTTATCAGTAAGGGAATAAAAATTAATGTACGAAGGTGTGAAAACTTGCCTAGTTAATTTGGGAAATGTCAGTGTCATGATATTGATTTATGGTTATACATTTTATCGTTTTTCAGCAAACTGAATGTCTTATTCGGGCTTCCATGACTCTCCTGAAGGTGCCGTTTATTTTCCCGAAACACTTCTTCTCCAGTCAACAAGCCACGTTTATCCAGGTTTGTACTCAAGAATTTTCTATGTAACTATTTTGGTGAGTCCTAGATTGCCTGTGCAGTGGAAGCTCTCGTGAGCGGACACCCTCGTGACGCGAAAAAGGTGCCCGTACCTGGAGCTGGCCGCTTACGGGAATGTAAAAAGCAGAGTTTGTATGAGAGTTGAGAAAAACAGAGTTTTAAGAAGGTGGCCGTGAGTAAAGCTGTCATCTTACGAGGGCGTCTGTTAGGAGAGCCTCCTCTGTATACAGTCTTGATGTTGTTGGCTTTATAAACGTCGTGGAATTTTGTTTTCTAGTTGCCGTGTTTATAACCGTTATATCGCTCGCTACGCGCTTCACTTGGCTTTTCTGAACCAACCTTGCATTATTTGATGTCGTTGTCTTTGGTTCACGACATAATTTTTAAACAGTTCAGAAAAGGCATTCTCTTCGCAAGATACTACTTGAAAACCGAAAGGTATTGGTGGGTACTAGTGGGAGTTTTTCTGTTGCACTCGCACATTACTAGTTAAAATGGCGGAAGTCGGGTACAGGTAACCCATGGAAAACGCGCGAAAATTTAGTGGGAATGGCGCGGGAATGGAAAAGATGCTAGTTTTGTCTCGCGGTCCGTATAAAAGAATCTTTTTTAAATTAGTTATAATCAGTAAGAGACAGGACGCAACATGTTTGAAATGAATGAACATTAGGTAGAAATTCCTTTCTTGTGACAACAAAACTTGAATCTGTTTACTTTCTGTAACTCTTATTTGCCAATCATCCTCACGTTTTGAACAACAATTACTTTTGCTAATCTTGGTCTCTCCTTCTGTCATGCAGCTGGCGTTGTCACCTTCGCCTCGGTCGCCTTCAGAACCAATTTCGGTCACACTGGATACACAATTTGTTCTTAAGGTGGAAGGAGTCATAGACCCGGGGGGGGGGGTACTGCCATATATGGGCTATATAGGTATGTGCCGCTGTGAAGGGTATGGTTTTCAAGCAGTTTACTCTAGGATAGGGTATATAAATCAGAGCGTTTTGGTCTAGAATAGGGTATCATTTTTCAGGAAACTGATCAGTTGGTTGAAGATTTTATCTAGACTAGGTAAACAGCAACTCTAGGATAGGGGGATTTGGGGAGTTTACTCTAGTATAGGGTAGCAAAATTCAGCTGAACTAGCTCTGGTATAGGTTAAGGGTTCCAGGGTCCCAGCGGCACATCCCCACCCAGAAATTCCTAAAGTGCCCCCCCCCGGGTCATAGAGCGCGGTCAAAAGGTAGGTCAGAGTCTTGTTAGAGGTGTAAACTTAAACTTTTACGACAGTATTGTAGTATGACCCGATGTAATGTCAGTAACTTAATTTTCCACAAATGGTTTTGCATTTGGTTTGAACTTGGAAAACAACTACGATGTCAAGAACTATTTTTTTACGAGTGTTTTTCTCATATGAAATCTGTGGTAGATATTCCACTTTATAGTTGCACGTTCCTGAACTGGCTAACGACATATTGTGCAAAATCATCCGCCTTGATCAGGTCTGTGGCTGTAAGTCTTAGCTCAAAGCCATAACGAATCCCTTGTTGACAATACAAGGACTCAAAGTTGTATTATGGAGTTGCCTTCACTATTCAATTTTAGTTTGTGTTGTTTTTCTTGTTTATAGAACTTTACCGCGATGTGCAGTCTGTTTGCTTGTCAGTAACATGGCGCGCTGAGGACAGAAAGCAACAACCCATAGATGAGGGTCGTACAGGGGTATTCCCGTGATGCGCGATTGGCTGATTTTATTTTCCGTGAAACGTGAATTTAATAAATTATTCTTCGTGATCCGTGATCTGAAGGTTTTGCGTGACCCGTGAAGAACTTGAATTATTAACCGATATTCGTGATTTCACCACTCTATTTGGCGTGATTTTGAGATGCGAGTGCTCCGGAAGACTTATTTTAAGACTGAAAACATCAAATGTGACAAGTAACAGACTTCGCTATAATTAAAGTAATCCATTGTGCAAATTCACGTGCTTTACATGCCTATCATGGATCAGATGTCTATTCCTATGCCTATGGTCTCCTGTGTCACTGGAGGTCAAAGGACAGTGATCCAAAACATCGAAACATCCGAGACATGGAGGGGACGAGTACGTATAGTACGGTGAGGGTCGAATGTATTGTATTTTACGTTGACCGAAGGCTAATCCAGTCCCAAAATCTGAATTTCTAAAAGAGAATGGGGTGACAGAGGCAAATGTAACTTATTTGTCAACGACAGACAACGGGGTTGCCATGCCAGTCAGTGTCACCTACAAAACCAAGGCAGGCAAAACAGGAGAACAGATGAAAGAACGGTTTCTCAATGAGGTTGAGCTGTTGCAAACATGTCATTGTTGCATAAAGGCAGCGGTTTCATCACAGCATATTCTTGATAAACCTGCTACAGCGATTTGCAAAAGTGTATGCCAGGCTTGCATAGAGAGTGCTTCTGTCTGTAACACCTGTCGTGCTCAAGGGCAGCTTAGCCACGTGCCATCTCTTCGTGCTTGGCAACGGTGTCTTCAATCCAATGTTCAGTGTTCTCGAGCGGTGGTTCTTGTTTTGGCATCGGACTGTGAATCTGGGAACAAAAGAGCATTTGAATTGATTTCTCAGAGCAAGGCTGATGGAACGTGCGTTGCCCCCTCAGTTTATATTCGTTTGCCTTCCTGATGCCGCTCACGTAGGCAAAAGTTTAAAGTGTAGCATCGCCAACTGGATGTTGCTGTTGGATGAGGAGAGAGCATGTTTGTCAATGTTGCACACAATCCGAGATTCTGATCCGGAATTGAAGAAGTTGCTACCAAGAGACAGTGTCCTAAATAAAGATCGGATGGACATAAACTGTATACTACATTTGCGTAAAGAGTCTGTGTTAGCTCGTCTCCGCACCGTCGATCGCGTGGTGCATTCAGTTCTCCCAGACAGCTACAAAATCAGTGAGACCAACAAGGTAGGGCTATATCCGCATCCCGTAGCAACTTGCCCCGGTGAGCACGGAAAACTTCTCGTTCTGGACTATGCTCCACTGAAGAACTTCACTAGGCTTCTAGTAGTTAGGCTTCATGTCCCAGCAGATGTCAAGATTGTTGGAGAATGCCATAGTGCAGCTAAATCGCTCGCTTACTGCGATAGAATAGCGTATGTAAGCTGTCCCACAGGAATACAACTATTTTCCATTGCAAAGAAGCCAACGCTACAGGTAAAGAATCTCAAAAACGTAGAGCTCACTTCTGAGTTGCAGAAGAGAGGACTTGACACACTCGGAACAGTTCCGGTGCTTCGAGAACGACTCTATGCATCTAAAGAATGTAGAAAGAACATATGCAGAAACAAAAAGTGACTTGACTAAAGTTCAGCTTTCTCAAAAGATCGAACCATCCAGAATTGCTAAGGCAAGCGATAGTATCATCCTTTATGCCAGTGATGTGGACAAGGTTATCTATTCCATTACATTAGGGATGGATGGAGTGGCAGTTAAAGACAATGTTACAGTTTTGACAAAATACTCAGCCTCTAGCACAGAAGCAGTGTCTATGTGCCTTAACAATAACATCCTTTATCTGTCTCACAAGGGCAATCCAGGCGGAATCTTAAGTATTGCAATGTCAACACTCGAGGAAACCGTGATCGTACAAAAAGGAACTGTAGAATGCAGTGAACGCGCACACGTGGCCTCGTATCTCGCTGGTATAGTTTATGTGGACATTGGAAGCCTGCAAATAAAGACGAAGATCTGTGGTGAGGAGGCCTTAGTTATTGCTGGCACAGGAAAGGAAGGCAATTCGAATGGAAAGGGAGACCAAGCAACATTTGCGCAGCCTATGTGCATATGTGTGGAGCACGATAAGAACATATTCATCACCGATGCTCAAACAGGCTCTGTGAAGCTAATTACCTCAATAAAAGGCATTGTAAAGTATTTAGGCCATCTTGGTCTCCTGTATAAAGCCTTTTCTGTTCATATGAAACACCAGACTGTACCAATACGTTCCCTACCACAAGCAATCGAGCTTCTGGAAGAACTTGACAGTTACTTGGAAACAACAACAGAAAAAGCGTTGTCGCATAGCAACGATGTAAACAATGCCAGCACAGGTAAACCAAGCGGTTCTCAAGGAACTATTTCTAATCAGACAAAGCGTTCGGTTAACATGATATTAAATGGACTGAAAGATCTGGAGGCGTTAGTTAAAGAACATAACCCAAGCTTCGCCATTGATCTGTACTCTTGTCTAACAGTTCAGGTTGAAAACCTACACGCAGTTGGTCATTTCAAGGACCAGTTTCCTACCCTTTTGCAGTACGCACGGAATCTGGCAAATACCGTATACGAAAGCATTAAGCGTGTAGTACCCTGGAGTGCCTACTACTTCACACATGATAAATCATAATATCACGGGTTACGCCAGAGCACTCCAATAAATGCCATTCCGAAGCTGGAGCATCTTAAGGCAAGAAGGGAGTTAAATAGGCAGGAAAAAGACCTCATGATTGAGTGGGCGACAAATAATGGGAGGGCTGCACGACAGAGAAGTGTAAGACAAGAGACCACCATGTTCAAGGCCGGAACATTGCCGTTAAACATGTACAGAACATCAGACTATGCTAAAGATAAAGTCTCATTCAGCCCTAACACTGTCAAAGAGGAGACTGTTACTTCTGCTACGACCGTTACGCCTTCTACATCGCACGAGGCCATTGAAGATGTTCAAGTAGTAGAGGAAGCCGAGGTAGAAGAGGAGGAAGAGTATGACACTGACTCAGACGCTGAATATCCTATTGCTAACAATTACGAGGTAGATTCTTTAGACGATTTGTTGTTTCTTCGGGCAGTTACAACGCGAAGTGGACGAATGGTCAGAGTCGTCCATCGAGAGTGATTTAGGTATGTGATTTCCGATAAGCAGCCTTTACTTAGCCTTTAACGATTTTGCTTTCTTCAAACACTCTTTCTACCGTAAGAGAAGGTTATTAAAACGAGTACCTTACTTGTATTTTCGTGATTCGGGAAAATGAAATTTTGATAGCCGTGATCCGTGATTCGCTGTTTTTTCTGTTCGTGAACCGTGCGAGAGACCCCCCCTATACGACCCTCATAGATGGAAAGGTTTGTATTTGTTTCTTAGCAGTAGCTTTTGGCCCTTCAGACTCAGTGAGCGTAGACTGCAAAACAGTCCGTATTTTTGCGTATTCAAGTACCTACGCGCAAGCAGTCAAACAAAAGGTCTGGAACGAGGCTAAAAACGAGAGCGAGACTGGGGAGAGACCTTACGGGCGTGTGAAGCTCGTGCACTTTGCGCGCGTAAGACTGTTACGCCACGCTTTACCGATTTCTGTACTGGTTTCTCTAGTGCTTGCAACACCAGCAGTGTAAAAGATTTCTGAAATTTTGGTGTATTTTCTTTATTTCAGACTTCTCGAGATCACGTGACCAGCTTAGAACAAACAGTGGTTCCCCACCATGATTACTTTAGTGCCCAGTTCCTTCTCCAGTTTAGTACACAGTCTATTTATCACGTAACTGTGTCTTCTAGTGTGATTGACAGTTCCGGGATACTGTGGAATACAGGACCCCAGAATACCCTGCAGGTTAAGACCACGGATTCTGCCAGTAGAAAGCAGAGAACGTCTAGATCATAACTGGTGAAAGAGAAACAAACTGTATTTGATTTCAGAAGGCGATGAATGAAAGAATGTTAACCACAAAATGAGGGAGTATTGAGATGTGGCCAACTCTTCCGTCCCATCTCCTCCCCAGAAGTGACTTAATTTTCTCACTCTTGATCCAGTATCACTCAAATCCATTAAATCTAGTTGTATTTAATGTAACATTCATACTATTCGTTGAATATGTACAGCTCTATTTTTACAGTCAACTTAATGAAAGTCTCTTGTCTAATTTACAGCAATTAGTATGCAAACCTTTTTTCATAGACATGCCAGACGTAAGTAAAAGATTAATGTTGTGGTTCAATTTTATCCTTGGTTTCAATTTTATTTCGTTCATACATTACCATACCCCAAAACAAGAGAAATAAAATTTAAGCCGAGCGTTAAATTGAACCACAACAAGATACTTAATTTCCTCTATACTAAAACACCACATTGCAAAACTGAAAACTGTACAAAATTATCAGTAGTGTATCAATCAGCAATTATCAGAAAGTAATAAAAACGTTACTACAGTTACTCTTCCCAGGTGATTCTCCTATTATTGCACTAGTCTACTTCTGTCTCGCTGTTTTAAAGTCAGTAAAACTCAGTAAAGCTGTTTGAATGCAAGCTTTTTGCTCTTTGCTCTTTGCGAACACAGCTCTGTTCACTAATGAAGTTCAAAGTCAAAGAGGGCTTAAAAGAATTGGTTCCTCTCATATACTTCTTCACTGTTATAATAACGTTTCACTTTTATGAACGTACATTCCAAATACTAAGCGCCTAAGCTTCAACCATACACGATTCCCTTGATCGCTAAGATTACTAAGGAGGTACAAGTTGTTTACTTTGCAATGACTCAGGGGCACCCAACGACGGTCTCCTCCTAAATACATTGACAACGCCTTTTAGCCGGAGTGTCCAGAGTAATTTAAGATGTCTAGAAATGCATTATAAGCAGCGCTATAGAATTTGTATCTGTTCGGTGACAGTCATAGGGAAATATGAGTATTTTACAAACAACAACGGCTTCAGTATTATTTCCCGGAAATTTTAGATCCAATTTAACGTTTTAGTTAGAATTTTTCTGATTCCCGTCTCCCTCACGCTTCCGAATCCGAAAATTTAAGTTCTCCTTTTTCCACAAAAAATAGCTTACCGTAAATGATTGATTAAGCGCCGCTACTCGAGTAAGCGCCGCTCTCGTATAAGCGCCGCACCTATAACAGGGAAAACGACATAGCGGCCGCGTTGCTTAATCGATCATTTACGGTAACCTGGGGAGTAAAATGTTAAAAATTAAACGGGTAGGGAAATGGTAGGGAATTTATCAGGTTAGCCTCGAAACTTGTACATCAATGCAATAATCATCTAGACGTTTGCAGCCGTTCTCAATATTGTAGGTATTTGTTTCTCCGAACAGATATTTTACAGCAAACAGCCGTTGGGTGACCCTGATGACTATCCTTCAAAGTGTCAGCCCAAGACTTTACTTTTTCATCAGATAATTTGTTGCAGGCGAGGTCAAAGCTGTTTAATTTGCAATTACCGTCCTTCAAAGCCTCAGCCAAATACTTCACTCCTTCATCGGTTAATTTGTTATTGGTGAGGTTTAAACTCTTTAGTTTGCAATTATTGTGCTTTAATGCTTCAGCCAAATACTTTACTCCTTCATCGGTTACATTGTTTTGCCAGAGGTCTATGCTGTTTAGTTGGCAATTACTATCCTTTAAAGCTTCAGCCAAATACTTTAATCCGTTATCGGTAAATTCGTTACCGGCGAGGTTTAAGCTGTTGAGTTTGCAATTACTATTCTTCAAAGCTTCAGCCAAACTCTTGACTCCTTCTTCGGTTACATTGTTTTGCCAGAGGTTTAAGCTTTTTAGTTTGCAATTACTATCCTTCAAAGCTTTAGCCAAATACTTTACTCCTTTATCAGTTAAATTGTTTTGCCAGAGGATTAAGCTGTTTAGTTTGCAATCCTTCAAAGCTTTAGCCAAACGCTTTACTCCTGCATCGGTTAATTTGTTACAGGCGAGGTCTAAGCTTTTTAATTCGCAATCACCGGCCTTCAAAGCTTCAGCCAAATACTTTACTCCTTCATCGGCAAATTCATTACCGGTGAGGTTTAAGCTGTTTAGATTGCAATTGCTGTGCTTTAATGCTTCAGCCAAATTCTTTACTCCTTCATCGGTAAATTCGTTACCGGCGAGGTTTAAGCTTTTTAGTTTGCAATTACTATCCTTCAAAGCTTCAGCCAAATACTTTACTCCTTTATCGGTTACATTGTTTTGCCAGAGGATTAAGCTGTTTAGTTTGCAATCCTTCAAAGCTTCAGCCAAATACTTTACTCCTTCATCGGTAACTGATTCGTTACCTGCGAGGTTTAAGCTTTTGAGTTTGCAATTACTATCCTTCAAAGCTTCAGCCAAACACTTTACTCCTTCATTAGTTAATTCGTTATCGGCGAGGTTTAAGCTGTCTAGTTTGCAATTATTGTGCTTCAAAGCTTTAGCCAAATACTTTACTCCTTCATCTGTTACTAAGTTATGATTGAGGTTTAAGCTGTTAAGTTTGCAGTTACCATCACTGACACTCGTAGAAGACTCTAAAAACTTGCTTATTTCTTTGCAACCGAGGCAGCCAATCTTGTTACCACTCAAGTTAATCATTAAAATTTCGTTATGCTTTTTAAGAAAATTGACTATTGCAGCACAATCAACAGGTCCTAGTCGACAGTACTTTAACACTACAGCGTTGAAATCAATCTCTCTTACTTTGTTTTGTACGGCTGAATCGTCTGCATCGATCTCGTATAAGCAGTGACATAACGTTAACGCTAATTGTGCGTCTTCCTTACTTGGCCAACAGGTTACGATGCTCGGGTCCAGTTCCTGTTCCTCTTCCTCATACGTTGACACTGGCAGAAGGTTAGTAAAAATATCGGTCAGTGGTTCTTCTCGGTCACTGAGAAGCCCAGCCACAAACTGCAACACTACTTGCCATGCACCGTCCGTGATGTGACTTGAAACAAATTCTCGCAGTTCTACTTCTTTTAATGTGTCTGCCACATGCTTTGCTGCGAAAAATTCTTGGATGGTCAGATGCTGGAAACAGTATTGAGCTTTGGGTTTTTCGAGGGGTCGCTTCGCCTCTGGTTTCAAATCAGGCAACTGATGAAGTAGGCCACAATCCTCTAGGGTCATAACTTCTTCTGATTCAAAGGTTAATCTTCCTTCTTTAATTCCTTTAAAAGCAATTTTTCCCAGCTTCTTAAAATCCCCTTTCACATCTTCAGGCAGCTCTTCGAATGGTGTCGTAATTTCGTCCTGGCCTACAGTCTTATTGCGGTATCTGTTACTGTGCCTGAAGAATATAAGCTTTACGGCGCAGCTGTATATTTGAGTGAGTGTAGTTGCTGACCTTACAAAAGCATCAGTGGAAAATGAAGTTAATTGGGTCTTTAGAATGAAAAGCAGGCACGAACAAATGATGAAACAGTTGACAGGAATATAACACAACGAAAAGAGGTTAAGGTTGGTGCTGATATGATCCCATATCCTTCCTCCTGCACCTTTGTCATCCCCAGCGAACTTCTCCACATAGTTTTTCACTTGCTCTGATGAAAATCCAAGAATTTCAATTACTCTGCTAGGGTCAGGGTCTCTTACGCATGATACAGAAGTAGGTCTTGTAGTCGTTAATACAGTAGCTCCATCAAGAAGTTTTCCCGACGTAATCTTCGTGTACAATGCATGCAAAGGCATTTTTTCTTCCACGGTGTCTCTATAAATAGAGTCATCCTCTTGTATTTCCTTCCTTGCAGAGTATTCGTCAATTCCATCGAAAATAAAAAGTACTTTGCTTGGGTTTTCAAGAATGTAGTGCCATACCTCATCAGTCATATTTGGTGAAAATTCTGAGTAATCCAATAGTTCTCGTAGGTTAAGCTTAGCAGTAAAGTTCAGTCTCCTAAATTTAACGAGGAAAGCAACGTCAAATCGTAATTCTGGATTTTGCGCTTCCTCGAATAAGCGGTCGCTTGCCCAAAGACGCAAAAACTTCGTGCAAAACAATGTTTTGCCGATTCCAGGGCGACCAACGATTAGAATATTCTTGTGCAGATCATCAACAATGTCTCCGGGTCTGTTTGGTGGTAATTTTGTCTCTGGTTTGGGGTACACTTTTAGCTGTTCCCGCCGGTTTTTAGGAAAGTGATAATAAGCTCTTCCAGGATGAAAAATTAAATTAGTGTAAATTTGGTCGAGTTTAAGATCTTTAGGTTTATCACCTTCACCCGGTTTCGGTTTCAAGGGTGACGAGAGGTCTGTAAGTCGATCGGTGTTCTTCAAGACACTTTCCTTCATGGAATTGATAGAAGTTTCCAACTGAGCTGAACGAGGAGGAGTCCTGGCTGAACATTCTCCGTGTGATCCTTCCTCAAGCTGCACGTCCGGCTCTTCCAGGTGATTGTAATTACCGGTAGATGTAAGATGATCAGTATAGAACTGTAAGTCAGTCATGAAACGTTTTCCCCATTTTCTTGCCCGAGACAAAATAACGAAAATCTCAATTAAATGAAGAACTGCAACAATTCCATTCACCCCACTTACGACATACGTCAAAAAGGTTTTTAAATCAGCTCGCTTATTGTTGCATTCGTACGTTGGAGTTTGTGCTGCCCCAGTCGTATTCGCTGATTGATTGACTTCTCTCATGAAGTTACACTGGAAGCTTAACGGAAATTCACGAGGATAAAAGACTTCATTTAATAGAAGGAGGATAAAAACAATCCCGACACAAAATCTAGTGGCAAGTTGACAACAGTACGTAATAAAGAGTTTTCTTTGAGTTGTGTTAGCATCTATATTTCCGCTTTCAAGTTTCTTTACTCTTGGCGTCGCCCATATTGAATATATCACGCAAACAATAAAAGGAAAAGAGAAGTTAGCAATAACAAAACCGTAAAAAGGAACAGACAGCTTGTTGTATAGCTTCTCATATTCCACGAAACACTTCTGAGTGTCGAAGTCCTTGTCGACTTTAGCATTGTTCACATCACAGTGGAAGTCAGACCTCGATTCTTTGATTAACAGTACTCCTAACAATGTGATCCCAGCTACAATCCAAAGAACATTTACTAGAAAACTGAACTTGTTAAAGGTTTTCGGATTCAATAATCCCTTACACAATGCAAAAGCCTCCATTTTATGATTTCGTCTTTGAGCTTTGCTTCTCCTGCGCTAGCGTAGCAAGCGTTTCTGTTTGGTTTACCGACGAACGAGATTCTCGGATTTTGTACCCGGATATCATTTTACCGCGACCGTGATGTGGCATTTTCTACGTACCTTGATATCCTTTTACTGCCATGATAAAACATTTCCGACCTTGCAGTATCATTTTACTACCGTGATTTGACATTTTCTTCCCTGATATCATTTTACTACCGTGATGGAACATCATGTTCTACCTTGATTTCATTTATGGTAGTTTTTACACTAGAGCCTAAATAAGTTAAGAAATATTTCAAGACAAGTAAATTTTAAATGCTTTAAGTAAAAGAAAGCTTCACCCACAACCTATCCTTTTTACGTCAGGTTTATTTAAGTATTTTCCCACGCAACAAAATTAAGATTGATTGACATGCTTCGCCTTTCTCAAAGCTTGGAAACCGCAAGTTCGCCAGGTCGGTTTTAAGGATGGTTTTCAAATTTATCTTTTAATTATTTTATTTTTTTGGAAATATTTCTTAGCTTATTTAGGCTCTAGTGTAAAGACTAGCAATTTTTACCCTGCAGAATCATTTTACTACCGTGATGTGACATTTTCTTCCTTGATATCATTTTACTACCGTGATAAAACATCATTTATGTGTCTCCTCCCCGGTTTACTAAAAACACTATCACTAAACCCGACTTTACTGCCAACAGCCGAGCTTTGTTTATTAGATCGCCTAACTTAGGAAACAAAGAAAACCGATACTGTGGTCTGGGATTAAGAATATGGCCAAATTAATGGCCGGTTTTACTGAAAACTGAAAAATCATCTTAACGATGTTAAAATATGAAATAATGTTTACGAAATTATAAAGGGTATGAGATCGAGGCTAAGTAAATTTACTGGGAGTGGCCTTATCATAAGAGCACGTGATTATTACCCAAAAGTAATTTTACTCTTCGTCTTGTGATTCTCATGAGATCGTAATCCATTGTAAGATGACTCAAAGTCCACATGCCAGAGCCTTGAAGACTTTAAAGCCGCAAACTACACCACCCCCGAAAAATCAAACATTAAAAAAAATTGGAAGGGGAGACATAAAATTTTTTATTTGGTTCCAAATAAACTCATGTTCTACCTTGATTTCATTGTACTACCTGTGATGGAACACTTTCTTACTTGCAGTATCATTTTGCCACCGTGATAGGACATTTTCTTCCTTGATATCATTTTACTTCCGGGATCAAACATTTTCTACCTTGATATCATTTTACTATCATGATGTGACACTTTTAACCTTGATTTCATTTTACTACTG
Source organism: Porites lobata (assembly GCA_942486035.1). NCBI lineage: Eukaryota > Metazoa > Cnidaria > Anthozoa > Scleractinia > Poritidae > Porites > Porites lobata. The sequence continues at coordinate 1,769,397 of CALNXK010000037.1, forward strand.
TGATAAAGCATTTTCTACCTTGCTGTCATTTTACTGCCGTGATGAAACATTTGCTAACCCCAATCGATTTGGTATCCCCCAAGGTTGGAAAGATTATTCCGGCACTGTTCCGCCTCCCGGCGGGCAATTTGCCGGATGATAGGGTTTCCAGGTTGGAAAGGGTGTGTTATTCCTCTGTATGTACTGTCGTAAAAAGGGTATTTCCTGTAGCCTGCCTAGCAAGCGTTTCTGTGCGGTTTAGGAGCAAAGAACGAGGAACAAGAGCCAAAGACCGCGCGAAAAATGGTGCAAGTAAAAGGACGGAAAATCCCCTTCCACTGTCTCTTTTCGCTCCGAAACGAAACGGAAACGCTTGCTAGGTAGGCTATATTTCGTGTGATTTTCCGTCAGGTTTATGCATGCCCGGGGGGACGGGGGTATTCCTTGCATGCACGATTGATTTCGTGAAGTGGAAACCTTTCCAGATATTTAGTATGTCATCAAGCAGATAACTTTGAGTTAAAGACTGTAATATGGAAATAACAAATACCAAATTTACAATCATTATTTTGTCCACCACTTCATTCAAGAATGTTAATGCTCGTTGATAGCCTGGGGCAAGTGGATTTTGCTATTGGGCTAGTGAATTCTGTTTTTAACTTGCCCGATGGACAAGTGATGTTTTTTGAGGAATTCGAATAACAGAAGAACTGTGAAATCAATTCTGCTAGTCAAAAAGTTCTTGGGGCTAGTTGAAATGATGTCTGGACTAGTAAATGCTAGCTTCAGCTTGCCCGAATGGCAAGCTGTAAAAATGATTTTCTCTGCACGCTGAGTCATGTATTATTTTTGAAGACCCCGTTAATGCGACCCGCTTGTTATGATAACCAGGATAATGGCGTTCCAGTTTATGTTTTTTGCTGTAGATAACAAAAATGACGATCTTTGTGAACAAGCAGCTATGGCACTGGAGTCTTCCAGTGTTGTTTGTTGTGTTAGTGGACAACTTGAACCGTTAAATGTTAAGCATGCAATTGTTAAAAGCTCTAAGTAGTATATAGGTGAATTTTTACTAGTACTCGTTGTGGAGAACTGCTGTTTTAGAAAAACTCGTACATGTTGTAGGTTAAAATCATTGTTATGTGAAAATTATTTCAAGTGAGACTTTTTTTGGTAGCATATCTGTAAGGAAAACTCCGGAGGAAAACTATTTTGAAATAATAAATAAATAAATAATAAATCAATGCTTTCTGTGCAAGCCCAAACCCAGAAAGCTGTATTCTTATACTGGGAATTACAACAAGAATATGTACTTTTCAAATAACACATATGGGTAGGTTTTTCTTTTATGTGATTAAAGGCTGGAAAACAGCATGCATTGATGCATGTAAGAAGCCTTAAATCGAGCTTTGTGAAAAAAATCTCGAGACTGAGTGAAAATGTCCACAAAGGCATAGTACCTTAACAAGGAATGTTTCAGGTGAGGTTTTTCAGACTGAAAACTGTATATGAATTACTTTTTCTGTTGTTGGTTAGGTATGCTTGTTGTCAATGAATAATTTGGTGGATAGCTATCCTCAGGCAGGCTCATCTCTAATGGAAAGTTTAGCCAGTCTCTTGCCATCATCATCAGGTAAACAGGAAAAATATATACTACCAAGGTCATAAAATAATCCTTTAGGAAATTCAAGAAAAATGTCAGATGAACAAAGTTAAGGCAATATTAACGAAAGCATGTCATAAGCCATTGTTAATTCAGCCAGTTGCTTTCTTAGAAAAGTATCAAAAAGGCAGATAGCTCCTGAAGAAAAAACATTTACTAGCTTTAAAAGACCCACTTAGAGACAAATCTTGAGGTGCATAGATTTTCTTCAGTAAGTTAGACATTGCTAAAGAAAGTGCACCCTAAGTGTCTGAGAAGTTAAATTACTCAGTTTAATAAAGTGCATTAATTTGATCATGTGCCATGGAAAATTGCACTATATATTATGTTTTAATTAATTGTGCAAGTAATTGCAAAGGCTATATTCAATCAATATTGCTGGCATCAAAAACTTCATGGCCATAATAGCTGTTTTTTCTCTTAGGTGCAGTAGCCCTTGCACTTTGCCGTACAATGGTCACTATGGCAACACAGATGCCACATGTTGTGGCTCCTTTAAGAAATGAAATTGTATCTCATTTTGCCAAAGTTGTGGTTGATGCTGATGACAACGGCCAGGAATCAAAAGATTTAGTGGTATGTATGGTATGTATGTACTTGGCTTTGTTCCTCCGGTGTCTGTAAAATGGAGTTTTTACTGTAAACGAACCCTAAACTATAATCTTTTTTTATTTTAACTGTATATTTAACAATTATTCCATGTCTGGGCGTTGGATATGAGTTGGCTATAATCATCTCATATCCAACAAGTGTGAGTAGAATAATCGTTTTATTAATAACGTCCACAAAATATCGAGAACTTGTCCCGACTTTATTTGTAAAAACAACCGATTTTCACCTTGTCTTTAACTTTTAGCAGACGTGTACAGTTACCGTATTCGGAGAGCATGGTATAATGGCCCATATACCATGATGGCTAAGCCAATTAGTGCACTAGAATTGCATTGTCCAATGATTCAATTATAAATAATTCTTGTTACTTTAGGTTGGCATAGCAACTTTGATTTTCCAGTCATATCAAGGTGTGTCGCAGGATGAAGTAGGAAGATTGAAATTAGACGATATGGTACTAGAGCAACTGGAGAGATTAGCAACATCCTCAAGATACTGGACCATATTTAGAGTTGGAAAGCAAGCCACAAGACAGGTTTTTAAGTCTTTGTTATATGGATGGTGGTTTAAAAATAGTTTCAGCGATTCCAGTTATTGTCCAAAAATTTTGAAATGAATCCTGTTTGCTTGGTTTATGTCTAGTGAACACTTTTTAAGAGGGAAATAAACTTAGGGCAATGTAACCATGTGTGGCGAACATTTAATGCTTTCAACACTGATCACTAGGAATAAATGTAAATCGCTTTGCTAGCTTTACTTGTCAGAGAAACAAAAGAGAGCATCAGGAAAGGATTGCAGGCAAAAATAACAGCTTGGAAACGCAAATCTTTCTGCGAAGTTTGTTGCAAATACTAGAGTAAAAATACATGTACATGTAGTGTTTGTCCGTTTTATTCAATGATCACAGTGAACACTTCTGACACTTTTAAGTGAATGAAATTGTCCCAAAGCCCTACTTAAGAATTTTCTTACTACTGACTACACTCTTCAATAATATTATTGCTGTATGAGGAAGGGTTAGTCTTTTTACTTAGAATTGAGGGTGCAACTGTGTACTTGACTTTGGCATTTTTTGGTTCTTATTGACAACCATTATTTGTCTTTCTTTTCAGGGATTTCATAGCCTCGCAGCAAAAATTTTTGAAACTCTTTCCTCTAAGGTATGTTTAGTGTTTATGAAAGCCTGCGAGAGGGCGGCTGTAAAGACAAACTTTTTCCGGTTTTCAATTCTTCATTAATATGGAGAGAAGCTACGACTAGAAATATGTCTGTGTCCGCAGGCTAGTGCATCCTCAGAGAAGCTCGATTCCTGTGTCGGTGTAGGTTTCTATTTGATCGCTTATTTGATAACCTTGAGTCTAGAAAAAGGAATTATTGTTTTGGAAAAATGACTCAAAAAAAGTCCCGAATTTTGTATCTAAAAAATTATATTCGAAACCTGGCATATGAAGCAGAGGTTGTGATTTTTAAGAGAAACAAACACCTTTTTTTAAGTCTATTGTAATTAAGATAGCTCTCTTGGGTTTGCGGTCGTCTCGCCACGAACGAAATCGTCACCAAGAAGTCTACTAACCACCACATAACTCCGCAGTAATTGACACTGTTTACTAACCTGGGATTGTTACTTCTTCCTTAAGCCCAAATATAAGTTTATCGATTTTAATTGACACCTTCTGTTGAACTTCTTATCTTTAGTTTTATTTTTTCTGATTAATTGCGACTTTTTAATATCTTAATACGGCTTATTTGCATCGTTCGAGAGTTGTGATTTGTTGAAAATCCAACAGCCTTTCTTATGAAAGTTGGTTAGTATTGTCAATTGAACCTTACCTCCTTAAATCTCATTGTAAATTTAAAGTGAAAGAATTCTTTTTAGAGACCTGTCCTTTCGATAAGTACGAAGATATATATTTCTTGGTGGCGAGGTGACCGGATACCCTCTCTTGGGTTTGTATATTCTCAGCGGAAATGTAGCAGTTTGACAATTGAGATTAAAATATTTTATTTGATCTACCGGTTGCTTCTGAACATTTTTACTTCTGGCTTAATGCCTTGAAGTTCTTCTGTGAAGCAGAGAGTTTGTTGAAAGATGAATGTGATTCTCAGCTAGCCCTGTCCAAGCAAATATCTGACGCTGGCGCTAAATATCAGAAAGGGATCACAACACTCAAGGTCTTTACTATTACATCATCCTAATGAGATCGCTTTTTTAAGCCTCTATGTACCAAAATTGAAAAGTGAATGTAAAGGGCTTAGTTTTCAAAGAAACTCTGGTCCTGCGTTAGTGGTGGTGGTGACCATAAAAAAGATTGAAAGCTTACATTTCGAGTGCTTTTAAAGGGGCACCTTCAACCAGTGTGCATTGCGGTCGTGCACTTCACCGAAATCATTTGCTGTAATAAGGAAATTACGAACGTTCTGATTGTGTTTGAAAATCGGATTGTATCCTCACAACCTAAGGCAATAGCAGGCCGTGATACCCTTCTTAAAAGAAACATAGATAAAATCCTGTTATTAAACACAGAAATCACGTTCGTGATTTCAGTATTACAGCAAATAATTTCGGTGAAGTGCATGACCGCAATGCAGGATGGTTGAAGGTGCCCCTTTAATGTACAATAAATTAATAGGTAAAGATTTAAAGGTAGCATATCCACGTAGAGGTTCTTCTTCATTCCTCGGTTCTTCGGGATTTGAACCCGGGCCACATTGGTGGGAGGCGTGTGCTCTTACCACTGCCCCATCCCTTTCCCCTGGTTTGCTAAGAGAGGAATATACTTTGCCTTGCGTCTATTTCTTGTTGGACCACAAAGTGGGAGAAAACTCGAGGAGTAAAGTGGAACAATCGTGAAAGGAGGTACCCTGCGAGCAGCGGCCCCTTCGATCTTCCTAGATAAGATCGAAGGGCCTCTGCTCGCAGGGTAAAAAGGAGGAAACGGTAACCTTGGCGCCTAATTCGATTCTCCCCTTGTTTACTTGTCGTTCTCTGAGTCTACGAAATGGAATACACTGCACATATGGAATCAAAGCTGAACTAAAACAACTTCTATGATAAGTATCTTCACCGTGTTGTAGATTGTTGTATCAGATTCAGAATTTGATACTAGAGATCTGAATGCGGCGATAGCGAATCGTAATGTGTAGGAGGATATCTCCACGAATGTACCGTCAACTCCCGGTGGTCAAAGGATGATGTTGTTGTGGGGCGAATCGACTTCAGTTCCCAGTCAGATATCAGAAACAGCTTGGATGCTGGTCAGTCTTAGAGTATGAATAGTTGAGTAATACTGTGCATTATTTTCCGGTCACATTGTACCCTTTGTTTTAAGGCATCTGTGCAGTCGTCAAATCATCAGCTATCTTTCCAGTGTACGTATGCAAGCCTGAGAGCTGAGATGTTCCAAGCTCATAGTCGGCTTCTTGCATCTTGTGCAACCGTGAAATCCTGTCCTCCGCCTGCTATTGCTACTGCTGTTGCCATGGCAACTGGTCAAGACGTTCAACGGTTGAGCCATTTTGCCGCTCAAGTAAGTCTAATTGAAGAGTTACATGTAGTTGAAAGAGCGTTGATTTTAGCTGAGGCCCGTGTAGTGTACACTCTAAATCAGAAACATCTGTTTTAGCCCTAAAAATAGGGCCGTTTCGGTGAGCAAAATACAGTCCTATATTTTAGTCTAGTTTGGCTCCCTTAAGTCAGGGCCAATACAGTCCAATTAGCTAGGGCTGAAATGGGCCCTACCGTGGGCTGGAATAGCCTTTTGATTGAGCTTTTTTGGCCTAAATTGTGCTCAAATGAATCCAGGAAGGGCTGAATCAGACTTTGGCCTGCAGGGCTGAATTGACACTTTGGGGCTGAAACAGATCTTTTTAATTTTCAGTGTAATGTATGCCTAGTTCAGTCAAGCATTCATAGGCGGTAAGGTTACCTGGGTGAGCAAAATCTTTCTTATGACACGCCAGGCCAGTTGCTATCGAAATATCATATCATTTGCCGTCGCGTTGTCATTTGTAAATCTGCCTTATGGGTGGAAGGAAGCAGAAATTCGTTGATAACTCCCTTAGCATTGCTCGCAGGCTCATTATAATATCATCCTCGCAGTCTGTGCTAAACAAAACATTATGGTTAGTATCATTGCTGTTCGCTTCTGTGACACATCAAGAACTAAGTTTCAAGACCAAACCGCTGTGACCTTATGCCCACCTTGTATATGTCAGAATAACTTTATCAATTTTGCTTTTCAAGATGACCGAATGCAGCAAACTGTTCCGCTGTTTGGGGGAAAAATATGGACAATTGTACCGCTCCTCATTTAATGCGGACCCGGTCAGTCTGCAGAATATCGAAACGTATCCTTTTATTCAGGTTTTGTTCGAAATGTTGTGATTCTTGTTCCATGTTTGATTCCAAGCCCTAAATCTGAGTACTATGAAGTCCTTGATATAAGGAACCATATTCTTCGCCCCAGAAAGAGTTTCAATATAACGAAAGCTCTTTATAAACGAACACATTTTGCGTGTTCCTTGGACCCTAGCTCGCAGGCACACGAAAAATCGTAAATTTTACAGCTGCTTGCAAACCCGAGCATAAGTGGGAAGCAGCGTGGCGGAGTGGTCAGTGCGCTGAACACCTGTTATGGCTCCCTCTTTATCAGGGTACGGGTAGAATGTCTGTGATTTCCTGTTTTTATACTCTGCATTTTTTTTCCTGAAAAAGGTTAACTTAAAGTTGATCAATTAAAATTCCTTGACAAGTTTCTCTGTCAGTCTTCAACAGAGCTGTTTAATGATATCACACAGTATTGATGTCTTGATGAAAACTTCTCAGCCAAGGTTAAACAAGTTAATTTAGTTATTTAACGCGTAATGTTCACAAGAGTGTAATGTACTTTTCTCAGTTTGGCCCTGGACTGACAACGTATATGTAGCTAGGATGTTTTGAATGTGATAAGTCGTCCGGTGCTCTTCGTTACGTTACGTTTCGTGATGTTGAGTAATTCTACTTAAAGTTGCGTTGGGTTTCTCTACGTTGCGTTACGTTATGTCACCGAGGCTTTACATGCGTGGTAGACCTCGGAAAGATTTGTCTGTATCTACTGAGGGGCCCATTAACGGGCTTCCATGACAATATTTCTCGAGCTTAAATTCAATATATGTGCGATTTTTAACAAGCTCATCTGTAAACCTCTGAACGTATATGTTGTAGTTAATTTTTTATCTCAGGTAATTTTTATTTTTCTTTTGTTTTTGGGTATGGAAATCTATGCTAATGAAGTTGAAACAAAAGAAAAATAAAAATTACCTGAGATAAAAAATTAACTACAACATATATGTGGATTTGTTTGTAGCTCGTCTTTGGGTGAGCAAGGAAGCAGTGTCAACAAGTCTTCCACGTTTAGACGTAGTCCACTTTCCCTGGCGTGCACAGAAATTCTACAAACAGTAGAGGTTTGTCATTGACTTCAAATGTTAATGGACTAAGAGTAACAAAAATATCGATGTCTCTTTTATTGGTGTTGTAATCTGAAATGTCATACGTCTGCACCCCCTAACCCGTGGGGATCTCTCTCTCCCCAGCCTCCGCCGTGTAAGCGGGTGGAGACGTGTGATATTTCAGACTAATTCCATGTAAAGTCCCGCGAGAAGAGAGTACATGAAGGTTTCCTTTTCTGCTTCCTCGCGCGTTCCCTTTCCGTTCCACCAGTCCCACAGGTTGCGTATCATTAGATAAACTGCTCACGATAGCTTCCTCAGTTCTGGTCGCCCTTTTGGGACGTTAAAAGGCCCACACTACTGTTTAAAAAAAGTAGGGGACGTAGACCCGGGAGGTGTGGCCAACCTTTCCTGGGCTGGGTGGGTTCCATCTGTAAGGAGAGATCTTAGTATAGGGATAACCTTGTGATCCTCTGTCAGTAGTCGTAATGGCTACCTGTAAACAGTGTATTATATTGTATTATATTAGTACACCTCACCAACGATACTCAGCTATAAAAAAGTGTTTATTTCCACGAAAGTAGCTCCAGAATTTCTTTAAATGAAAACTAGCTCCTTCATCTTTAAAACATGTATCACTCGCCTTACGAAGAAGCTCCTGGCCAGGTATCTCCGCCAGTTTTTTGTTGTTGTTGTTGTTTGTTTCAACAAGCTAACTACAGTAACCAAATGTTATTTTTTTTATGTGACTTTTACTGTAGATTTTTTCTTATCTCTTCAGGAGCTAGCAATTCAGCTGGAAGCTCTTCCTGTTTGCCACTTGGTAAAGTGATGAATCATTTAATGATATCTATGTAATCAAATACATGTACTGAACACTGACTAGACATAGTAAATTAATGAAGTTTTTTATACTTCAGTACACTGGTTTCACTTGCTAATAAAGTAATTTAATCAGTAAAGGAATCAAAATTAATGTACGAAGGTGTGAAAACTTCCTTAAGTTATTTTTTTTTCTGAATCGATGAATAACTGGCTTGGATACTAACAGCTGGCTCACTTTTCAAACACCAAAAAGACTTTTGAAAATGAATAGCGCTGCAGAGTATTTTTTGACTAGTTAACTTGGGAAATGTTATGATATTGATTTCTGGTTATGCATTTTATCTTTTTCCAGCAAACTGAATGTCTCATTCGGGCCTCCATGACTCTCCTGAAGGTGCCGTTTATTTTCCCAAAACACTTCTTTTCCAGTCAGCAAGCCACGTTTATCAAGGTTTGTTGTCAAGAATTTTCCATGGATCTATTACATTGAGTCCTAAATTGCTTGTACAGCGGAAGCTCTCGTGAGCGCACACCCTCGGGACGCGAAAAAGGTGCCCGTAACTGGAGCTGGCCGCTTGCGGGAATGTGAAAAACAGAGTTTGTATGGGAGTTGAGAAAAACAGAGTTTTGAGAAGGAAGCCGTGAGTAAAGCTGTCCTCTTACGAGGGTGTCTGTTAGGAGTGCCTCCCCTGTATACAGTCTTGATGTTGTTGGCTTTATAAACGTCGTGGAATTTTGTTTTCTAGTTGCCGTGTTTATAACCGTTATATCGCTCGCTGCGCGCTTCATTTGGCTTTTCTGAACCAACCTTGCATTATATGATGTCGTTGTCTTTGGTTCACATAAGTTTTACACAGTTCAGAAAAGACATTGTCTTTGCCTGATACTAAAAGGAAACTGAAATGTACTAGAGGGAGTTTTTCTGTTGAACTAGCACAGAACCAGTAATAATGGGTGAAGTCGGGTGTTTTCTTTCATGGAAAAAGCTGAAAAAGCCACTGAACCTCCTGTAGTAAAAAAGGGCGGGAATGGAAAAGATGCTAATTTTATTTCGCAGTCCGTATAAAAGAATCTTTTTTAAATTAGTTATAATCATTAAGAGACAGGACGCAACATGTTTGAAATGAATGAACATTAGGTAGAAATTCCTTTCTTGTGACAGCACAACTTGAATCTGCATACTTTCTGTAACTCTTATTTACCAATCATCCTCACGTTTTGAACAACAATTCGTTTTGCTAATCTTGGTCTCTCTTTGTATCATGCAGCTGGCGTTGTCGCCTTCGCCTCGGTCCCCTTCAGAACCATTTTCGGTCACACTGGATACACAATTTGTTCTTAAGGTGGAAGGAGTCATAGAGCGCAGTCAAAAGCTAGGTCAGAGTCTTGTTAGCAGTGTAAACACAATCTTTTACTACAGTATTGTAGTGTAACCCGATGTAATGTTCGCAACTTAATTTTCCCCAAATGGTTTTACATTTGGTTTCAACTTGGAAAAACAACTACGATGTCACAGGCTATCTTTTTAAATGAATGTTATGCTCATATCAACCTTTGTTTAGTAGTCATTCCACTTCATAGTTGCACCTTTCTCCTGAAGTGGCTAACGACGTATTGTGCAAAATCGTCCGCCTTGATGTCTGAGGCTGTAAGTCTCAGCTCAAAGCCATAACCAATCCCTTGTTTACAATACAAAGACTCAAACTTGGATTATGGAGTTACCTTCACTATACAATTTTAGTTTGTGTTGTTTTTCTTGTTTATAGGACTTTACCGCGATGTGCAGTCTGTTTGCTTGTCAGTAACATGGCGCGCTGAGGACAGAAAGCAACAACCCATAGATGGAAAGGTTTGTATTTGTTTCTAGACTCACAGTAGCTTTTGGCCCTTCAGACTCACTGAGTGTAGACTGCAAAACAGTCCGTATTTTTGCGTATTCAAGTACCTACGCGCAAGCAGTCAAACAAAAGGTCTGGAACGAGGCTAAAAACGAGAGCGAGACTGGGGAGAGACCTTACGGGCGTGTGAAGCTCGTGCGCTTTGCGCGCGTAAGACTGTTACGTCACGCTTTACCGATTTCTGTACTGGTTTCTCTGGTGCTTGCAACACCAGCAGTGTAAAAGATTTCTGAAATTTTGGTGTATTTTCTTTATTTCAGACTTCTCGAGATCACGTGACCAGCTTAGAACAAACAGTGGTTCCCCACCATGATTACTTTAGTGCCCAGTTCCTTCTCCAGTTTAGTACACAGTCTATTTATCACGTGACTGTGTCTTCTAGTGTGATTGACAGTTCCGGGATACTGTGGAATACAGGACCCCAGAATACCCTGCAGGTTAAGACCACGGATTCTGCCAGTAGAAAACAGAGAACGTCTAGATCATAGCTGGTGACAGAGAAACTATATTTGATTTCAAAAGGCGATGAACCCAAGAATGTCAACCACAAAATGAGGGAGTATTGAGATGTGGCAAACTCTTCCCTCCCACCTCCTCCCCAGAAGTGACTTAATTTTCTCACTCTTGGTCCAGTATCACTCAAATTCATGAAATCTAATTGTATTTAATATATCATTCATACTATTCGTTGAATATGTACAGCTACTTTTTTACAGTAAACTTAATGAAAGTCTCCTGTCTAATTTACAGCAATTTAAAATATGCAGCCCTTTTTTCAAAGACATGCCAGAAGTAAATGAAAGATTAGTGTTGTGGTTTAATTTTATTCTTGGTTTAAATTTTATTACCCTTTGTTTTAAACTCATTATCATACATCACCATACCCAGAAACAAAGGGAAATATAATTTAAGCCGAGGATAAAATTGAACCAGAACATAAAGACTTAAATTCTTCTATACTAAAACATTACATTGCAAAACTGAAACTGTACAAAATTAGCCGGGTTCCTGATTTCCTATCAGCAGTGTTCGCAATCAGCAATTATCAGAAAGTAAAATAATACGTTACTACAATTACTCTTCCCAGCTGATTGTCCTATTATTGCACTAGTCTACTTCTGTCTCGCTGTTTTAAAGTCAGGAAATCCAGTAAAGCTGTTTGAATGCGAGCTGTTTGCTCTTTGCGAACACAACTCTGTTCACTCACCCCCCCTGCCCCAATTTAGTTTTATAGTCCAAGAGGCCTTAACACATGGCGCCCGAGCTTCAACCATACACGATGTCCCTTCATCGCTTACATGGAGGTTACCAAAGAGGCACAAGTTGTTTTAGTTTGTGATTACTGTCCTTCAAAGTCTTAACCAAATACCCTGCTCCTTCATCGGTTAATTTGTAAAAGGCGAGCAGCATAATTGAGTTGTTATTTTGCATTTACTGTCCTTTAACGCTTCAGCCAAATACTTTACTCCTTCATCGGTTAATTTCTTACGGGCGAGGCTTAAGCTGTTTGGTTTGCAATTACTATCCTTCAAAGCTTCAGCCAAATACTTTACTCCTTCATTGGTTAAATTGTTTGAGTGGAGATCTAAGTTGTTTAGTTTGCAATTACTGTCCTTCAAAGCTTCAGCCAAATACTTTACTCCTTCATCGTTAAATTTGTTATGGCTAAGGATTAAACTGTTTAATGTGCAATTACTGTCCTTCAAAGCTTCAGCTAAATACTTTACTCCTTCATCGTTAAATTTGTTATAGCTAAGGATTAAACTGTTTAATGTGCAATTACTGTCCTTCAAAGCTTCAGCCAAATACTTTACTCCTTCATTGGTTAAATTGTTTCCGGTAAGGTGTAAGCTGTTTAGTTTGCAATTACTGTCCTTCAAAGCTTCAGCCAAATACTTTACTCCTTCATTGGTTAAATTGTTTTTGGCAAGGTGTAAGCTGTTTAGTTTGCAATTACTGTCCTTCAAAGCTTCAGCTAAATACTTTACTCCTTCATTGGTTAAATATCTTTCGGCGATGTTTAAGCTGTTTAGTTTGCAATTACTGTCCTTCAAAGCTTCAGCCAAATACTTCACTCCCTCATCTGTCACTAAGTTTTGACTTGGGTAACGACGGAGGTTTAAGCTGTTTAATTTGCAATTACTGACCTTCAAAGCTTCAGCCAAATACTTTACTCCCTCATTGGTTAAATTGTTGTGTTCGAGATCTAAGCTGTTTAGTTTGCAATTACTGTCCTTCAAAGCTTCAGCCAAATACTTTACTCCTTCATCGGTAAATTTGTGAAAGCTAAGGATTAAACTGTTTAATGTGCAATTACTGTCCTTCAAAGCTTCAGCTAAATACTTTACTCCTTCATGGGTTAAATGTCTTCCGAAAAGGTTTGACATGACTAAGCTGTTTAGTTTGCAATTACTGTACTTCAAAGCCTCAGTCAAATACTTTACTCCTTTATCGGTAAATTCGTTATAGCTAAGGTTTAAACTGTTTAATGTGCAATTACTGTCCTTCAAAGCTTCAGCCAAATACTTTACTCCTTCATCAGTTAATTTGTTACATTTGAGGTTTAAGCTGTTTAATTTGCAATTACTGTCCTTCAAAGCTTCAGCCAAATACTTTACTCCTTCATTGGTTAAATGTCTTTCGGCGAGGTTTAAGTTGTTTAGTTTGCAGTTACTGTACTTCAAAGCTTCAGCCAAATACTTTACTCCTTCATCGGCAAATTCGTTACCGGTGAGGTCTAAGCTATTTAATTTGCAATTACTGTGCTTTAATGCTTCAGCCAAGTACTTTACTCCTTCATCGGTTATACTGTTACGACCGAGCCTTAACCTGCTAAGTTTGCAGTTACCATCACTGAGAACCTTGCTTATTTCTTTACATCCCAGGCAGCCAACCTCGTTATCATGCAAGTCAATCATTAAAATTTCGTTCTGCTTTTTAAGAAAATTGGCTATTGCAGTACAATCAACAGATCTTAGTGCACAATCTTCAAACACTACAGCATTAAAACCAATCTCTCTTACTTTGTTTTGCACGGCTGAATCATCTGCGTCAATCTCATATAAACAGTGACATAACGTTAACGCTAAATTTGCATCTACCTCCCTTGGCCAACAGGTTACTATGCCGGGCTCCAGTTCCTCTTGTTCTTCCTCATATGTCGACACTGGCAGAAGGTTCGTGAAAATGTAAGTCAGTCGTTTATCTCGGTCACTGAGAAGTCCAGCCACAAACTGCAACACCACTTGCCATGCACCGTCCGCGATGTGACTTTTAACAAATTGTCGCAATTCGGCTTCTTCCATGTTGTCTGTCACATGCTTTGCTGCGAAAAACTCTTGGATGGTCAGATGCTGGAAACAGTATTGAGCTTTTGGTTTTTCGAGGGATCGCTTCGCCTCTGGTTTTAAATCAGGCAAGCGGTGAAGTAGGCCACAATCCTCTAGGTTCGTAACTTCGTCAGATTCAAACGTTAATCTTCCTTCTTTAATTCCTTTAAAAGCAACTTTTCCCAGTTTCTTAAAATCCTCTTTCACGTCTTCAGCCAGCTCATCGAATGTTTTGAAAATTTCTTCCTGAACATCAGTTTTATTGCGGTATCTGTCACTGAGCCTGAAGAACATAAGCTTTACGGCGAAGCTGTATATATCGGTTAGCTTAGTTGGCAGGCTAGTTAAACCATGAATGGAATTGGAACCAAAGTTCTGCAGCATGTATAGCAAGCAGGAACAAATGATGAAACAGTTTACCGGTATATAGCACAACGAAAAGAGGTTAAGGTTGTTGCTGATATGTTGCCATATCGTTTCTCCTGCATCTTTGTCATCCCCTGCGAACTTCTCCACATAGTTTTTCACTTTCCCAGATGAAAATCCAAGAATTTCAACTACTCTGCTGAATTCAAGATCTCTTACGCATGATACGGCAGTAGGTCTTGTAGTCGTTAAAACAGTGGCTCCATTAAGAAGTTTTCCCGACGCAATTTTCGTGTACAAAGCATATAAAGGCATTTTAGCTTCCACAGTGTTTTCATAAATAGAGTCATCTTCTTGTATGTTTTTCCTTGCAGAGAATTCGTCAATTCCATCGAAAATAAAAAGCACTTTGCTTGGGTTTTCACGAATGTAGTTCCATACCACATCATTCATATGTGTTGAAAATTCTGATTTATTCAAAAGTTCTCGAAGGTTAAGCTCTGCAGCAGAGTTCAGTCTCCTAAATTTAACGAGGAAAGCAACGTCAAATCGTAATTCTGAATTTTGCGCTTCATCGAATAAGCGGTCGCTTGCCCAGTCGCGCATAAACTTTGTGCAAAACAGCGTTTTGCCAATTCCAGGGCGACCAACGATAAGAATATTCTTGTGCTGATCATCAACAATGTCTCCGGGTCCTTTCGGTGGTAAATTTTCCTCTGGTTTGGGGTACACTTGTAGCTGTTCTCGCCTGTTTTCAGAAAAGTGATAATAGGCTCTTCCAGGATGAATAATTAACTTAGTATAAATTTGGTCCAGTTTAAGATCTTTAGGTTTATCGCCTTCGCCCGGGTTCGGTTTGAAGGGTGAAGAGAGATCTCTAAGTCGATCGGTGGTCTGTAAGACACTTTTCTTCATGCGCTTTAAACAATTTTGTAACTGAGGTAAATGTTCTGTTTCCAGTATTTCGCGATTTTCTTCCTCCTGTGAATCTTGCAATTCTGGTTGTGATATAAGCGTCAGAGTTATTTCTTGTCGTGAATTTTGTTCACCAGAAGACTCTTTCTGGGGATCATAATTCGATTTAAGATGATCAGTATAAAACTGTTGGTCATTCATGAACTGTTTTCCTTTTCTTACACGCGACAAAATGATAAAAATCTCAAGTAAAAGAATAAATTCAAAAAATCCATCAACTCCGCGTAAGGCATACATATACGAGGTCTTCTTATGTGCTCGCTTAGTGTTACATTCATATGTTTGAGTTTGTGCGTTCCCAGTTGCATTAGCTGTTTGATTAACTGCTCCTCTCGTGACATTACACTTGAAGTTTGAAGGAAATTTACGAGGATAAAATAGTTCAGTTTGCAGAAAGACGATAAACACAATCCCGAGACAGAGCCTGGTGATAAGTTGACAAAAGTATGCTGTGAAGAGTTTTCTTTGACGACTTGAGTTCACCGTTTCATCCTGTCCTCTTTCGACGTCCGCTCTGTTTACAAGAGAACTCACTTTTGTCACTCTTGGCTTAGCCAATGCTGCATATATCGCACAAACAATGAGAGGAAGAGAGAAGTTCCCAAAGACGAAAAGGTAAGGAGGAACAGAGAGTTTGTTGTACAACCCTTCGTATTTCACGAAACAATTTCCTTCTATGGAGTCATCGGCATCAGCACTGTTCAAAGCACAACTCCAGTCAAACCTCGGTTCATTGTTTTCCGTGTCCGAAAATATTGCAAGAAACACTATTGCGATTATAATCCAACAAACATTTGCCACAAAACTGAACCTGTTAAAGGTTTTAGGAGTCAATAAGTCTTTACACCACGAATAAGGATCCATTTTACAGATGGTTTGAACTAGTGAGGGTGCGGCGGCGGAGTTTGACTGGCGTTGAAGCGTATCACGTGACAAGTTATTACGTTCAGCTGCTAACCCATATTAGTCTAGTATCAACCTCGTCCCCAGGTCGAGGTCGGAAAATTGTAGTTTCGCGTTTCGTTCAACCCACAGGTCAGAAAAGGTTTGATGCCGGATTTTGGTAGAACAAGACTCCCTGATTAATGCCGGCATGTTTTTGTTACGTTCCCTACGGTCCAGTATGAAAACGAGGCTGAAGGCTGAATTACCATTTACTTCATAACTCTTTGTAAACAATCGTTTAAGATGATAACTGATCAGACCCACTGTGCAATATAAAAAAGGAGTTTATTAGGAGTATATTAGGTCGAGAACAGACGCTGACACGCATCGTTGATTGATTTAACTGTACAAAATATTTCCATGTCAAAAATACCGAAATCAAGTCGACTATAAACTAAAGAAAAAACAAACTAATGGATTGCCCCAGGGTTCAAACTTCGGAATGAATAAGATCAATAAGTTTGGAATTTGAGAAAACATTTGTTGGATTTTCAGGCAATCCCTGAACAGAGAGCTCAGTGGTTCAAATCTTGTCGGTAACTGATTTTTTTGGTGTGCAATACATGCTCGAAACATGATGAACATTTTCAGGGTTTTTCAGATGACAACTTTTTCAGAATGGCCGTGATTCTTTTATATTTGTATTGATTAGACATACGGCGTTATTTATTATTCAAAATGATTATTCAACTTAATAACCTCTTTAACTAATAAACGACGCACTTATGCCCATAGCCATGCACCAGTTTTGACCCCCAGTTTAACAAATATTCGCATCCACTCGAAACTGTTTCAAATAAGTTTTAAATAATTCATGATTAATTTTGGGCATTTAAAATAATGATGTTTGCCCTCATAATTTTTTATTGAAGGGCAGTGGACGGTCATTCAAAACGTTAAGTGTTATAAATATTTAACATGAATCAGAAAAATGTTATTACTCGACTTCTTTCATTAAACCGGCCACCAATTGGATAATAATTTACAATTTTAGCAAAATGGTCACGTGACATATCACGTGACTTATAAACATAAAAGTTATACTTTAAAATGTTAAGGACGATGAGTTCTTTTTTGTGCCAAATTTTGATCCAGTGCCATCATCTATGCCAAAGTTATAGCCAATATTTCATTTTCTACAGGTAAACCCCTTAGTCCAAGGCCTTAAACTACTTGATGGCCCCCCTTCTCTACCTCACATACCTAACTGCACCTATGAAACTAGGGGCTTCTTCTTTGATTAGAGCTAAAACTGCTTTGAACGATCCACGAAGTTTAAGTTTATCAAAAGGTAACTTTAGGCGTTTTTATTGTTCATGTGCGAATTATGTATGCATAGTTTTATTTTATTTTTTTATTTTCAAGTTGACAAAACAATTTTATAGGTGCCATATTGTTTGCAAATCCCAGAGAGATTTCGTGTCTTAACTCTCGAAGGTTATAAAACACGTCCACTACTCTGTCATCCTCCTCGACCATTTTCCATATGTTTAACGCCCCTAAAGCAAATCAAGAATTTTGTCTCAGAAAAACGCTCACAAAAACTTTGTATTTGTTACCTCTGTTGAAGAGACATCTCTATTGAGGGAAATGGACAGTTTTTCCGGTCCCGAAACCCGGATTTAACGTCAATTCAGGAGACACTTTAGCCCCTAAAATTTGTCTGACCAACCTCGTCCGTTGTCTGACCGCAAAAATCGTTGTTAAGTTTTAAGGTAAGGTTAAAAGACGGAACGAGATTGCGGAATAGCATGTGGCATGGCTTGCGGAATGACATAATCATGCGTAGTATAATAATTATGTGCAGAATGACTCAAAGAAATAAATTAAATTGGAAAGGGCTCCCTTTTTGGCGCCAATCAATTTGCAAAAGCAGCCGCTTTTTTAATGTTGCAGACAGCCACAAACATTCTACTTGCCTTTATTAGTTCAGCGGTATGACAGCAGAGATACTACTGGTACTACATCACGAAAGTCGGCCATTGAAGAAAAACTGTTTTGGAACTCCCTTCTGCTTTAATTTTTTCTTCCAAATACGTTTGCACGGTTAACTTTACAGGTTTTTTTCTTTACCTTTATTTGTATTAGGAACCGCGCGAGAAGTGTTTCTTTCCCAGACGGTGGGTTTTGTGATCGTGACATAATTCAGAGATCAAATGTATCTTTTATTTTAGCACTCGAAACTAACAGGTCTAACAGCTGACGAAGAAGTGCGAGTACCTATCCTGTCAGTTGAGAGTGTGTGTTTTTTCTCTTTCTTTCTTTCTTTCTTTCTGTCTTCTTTTTTTTTTCCTTCTTACTGATAACATTTTTTCATTTTTTTGCGCAAAGACCCAGAAACTGCCGAAAGAAGCAGAGAAAGAGAGCAGTTCCCTTCACTCGATTTCTGGATTACAGATTAATGTTTGACTCCGATCGGGGTGTTAATTAAGTCTCAAATATGATCTGATTCGCGATCTTTCACCGTAGTAAAAATCCGCTAGAATTTTAGCTAGCCGAGCCCAACTTCAAGCTCAACGAGCGTTCCTTGTAATAAAGGGACCTGCAAAGAGATTGCTTCTTCAAATTGGCGCCAAAAAAGGGGCGGTAGAGATTTGCGCATGCTTTCCGCAAGCCATGCCACATGCCATTCCGCAAACTCATTCCTCCTTTTACCCTCACCGTAAGTACTATTTTCAGTACTTACTAGTCAAAGGGCGTCAGTTTTCAAAACATGAACAGAACTGTCTCACTCAAATCGATGCCCTGCACCTTTTTTGACACTTTATCGGGGCAAAACTGCAATCACGAAAGAATTAACAAGAATACATATGATTAAAGAAATAAAATAAAAATAATTAATTATAATTACAAGAATAATTTAAAAACAATTTCTGATCCCCAAAGGGGCAAGTGAAAACGGGACCCCAGACCCATGCAAGGAACCACCCTGTCGTATACTTACAATTACAATTTCAATTTCAATTCTGTTAAATAGCTCATTTACCCTTAAAAAAAAATGAATTCAAGCGCTAGATGTACGTTAAGCAGGTTTATATGGGCTCCTCGGCGTTAACAAAAAAAAATGAAAAAAAAAAATACAGGAAAGTGGATGTGGTAAGCGCAGTCACTTCCACCTGTGACAGGGAAAGGTCATCACCAATGCTCACCCTTGGACATCACAGAGATAATTTAATTTTTTAAACATTATGTAGCTGCATGAAGCAATGACTGCCGCAGATACCGAGGTAGAATGAAAGAAAAATGTTTTATTTTATGGTTAATTATTAACAAACCCCATTCCAACCTTCATTTGAGGGGATACCCCTACATTCAGGGGACACTTGCCTTGGTCCCGATAGACTAGAGGTTCCACTATACGACTTAGTGTTTTACTTGGCCTAGGGTTTGTTAATGGAGCAACAGATCTTCTTTAATCTGACAAATGCACCCCTAGCTTTTGAGAGTCTTATTTTCAGGTCCGTGTCATGCTACCTCCAAAGTAAATGAACTCATCTAATTCTTTAATTTCTTGTTCAGCTATAGCAATCATTTCTTTCTTTCTTTTTCATAAATTCTTGTCACTTTTGGTATATAAGTTTATTAAGTTTTATAAAATATAAGTTTATCGACTTTAATTGACACCTTGCTTCGAACTTCTCATCTTTAGTTTTATTTTTTGTGAATAATTGCGACTTGTTTAAAATCCAACAGCCTTTCCTGTGAAAGTTGGTTAATATTGTCTCTTGAATCTCACCTCCTTAAATTTCATTGTAAATTTAAAGTGAAATAATTCTTTTTAGAGACTTGTTCTTTCGATAAGTATTAAGATCTATATTTCTTCGTGGCCACTTGGTGGTGGTGAGGTTACCGGATACCCTCTCTTGGGTTGTATATTTCGTAGCGGAAATGTAGCACTTTGACAAACGAGATTTGATCTACAGGTTGCTTCTGAACATTTTTAGTTCTGGCTTAATGCTTTGAAGTTCTTCTGTGAAGCGGAGAATTTGTTGAATGATGAATGTGATACTCAGCTCGCGCTGCAAATATCTGATGCTGCCGCTAAATACCAGAAAGGGATCACAACACTCCAGGTCTGTACTATTATATCATCCTCAAAAATTGAAAACAGAATGTAAAGGGCTTAGTTTCCAAAGAAACTCTGGTCCTACGTTGGTGGTGGTGGTGGGCTGGTGGTGACAATAAAAAAGATTGAAAAGCTTACGTTTGGAGGAGTGCTTTTAATGTAAAATAAAATAAAGGCAGCATACCCACGTACGGGTTCTTCGTAACCATTCCTGGTCGAATTGGAAAGTGTTGGTTTTTGAGGAGATGAGAAAACTGGAGTAACCAGAAAAAGGCTTCGCAGAGCAAGGTAGCGAACCAACAGAAAACTCAAGCTACGATTGCCAAAGGCGTTACACCAAAAAGACTTTCGAAAATAAATAGCGCGGCAGAGTATTTTTTGACTAGTTAACTTGGGAAATTTTATATTGATTTATGGTTATACATTTTATCGTTTTCCAGCAAACTGAATGTCTCATTCGGGCTTCCATGACTTTCCTGAAGGTGCCGTTTATTTTCCCGAAATACTCTTCTCCAGTCAGCAAGCCACGTTTATCAAGGTTTGTAGTCAAACATTCTTCATGGACCTACTAAATTGGCTCCTAGATTACTGGTACAGTGGAAGTTCTCGTAAGCGGACATAACCGGGGCTGGCCTCTTACGGGAATGTAAAAATACAGAGTTTGTATGGGAGTGGAGAAAAACGGGATTTTGTTTCAGTGGCCGTAAGTAGACCTGTCCGCTTACGAGGGTGTCTGTTAGGTGTTCTTAGCTTTATAAATAGCATGCGTAGCATTCCCCTAAAAGGCCAGCAAGCGGAGCAAAGATGAAAGACCAAAAACCTTTGTTCCGAAACTGCACGGAAACGCTTGCTACGCAGGCTACTTTATAAAGGTCGTGAAATTTTGTTTCCCAGTTTCCGCGTTTACAGTGGTAGATCCAGACCTTCAGATAAGGAGAGGGGGATGGGTCTCCCAAAAATTTCTTTTCGGCTTTTCGGACCTCAGTTTGGTCTAAAGATAAGGGGGGAGGCCGCCCCCCCCCCCCCGGGCCCCCCCCATGGAACCGCCACTGGTTTATAACCGTTGTATCACTCGCTGCGCGCTTCATTTGGCTTTTCTGAACCAACCATATATTACTTGATGTCGTTGTCTTCGGTTCACGGCATCATTTTTAAACAGTTCAGAAGACATTCTCTTCGCGTGATACTAAAAGGAAACTGAAAGGTACTAGTGGCAGTTTTTCTGTTGCACTCGCACAGAGCCATTTGAAATGGCGGGAGTCGAGTACAAACCCATGGAAAACACAAGAAAATCCAGTGAACCTCCTGTAGTAAAAAACGCGGGAATGGAAAAGGTGCTAATTTTGTCTCACTGTCCGTATAAAATAATCTTTTATAATCATAAAGATACAGGACGCACTGTTTGAAATGAATGAAAATTAGGTAGAAATTCCTTTCTTGTAACAACAAAACTTGAATCCGTTTTCTTTCTGTAACTCTTTGACTTTTATGCCAATCATTCTCACAATTTGAACCAATTCCTTTTGCTAATCTTGGTCTCTTTCATCATGCAGCTGGCGTTGTCACCTTCGCCTCGGTCTCCTTCAGAACCAATTTCGGTCTAGCCTGTTCCAAGCGTTCAGATAGTACAGAGCGGTGCGAAGTGAAGATAGCGATGAAAAGTAGAGGGGGACTGGGGAGAGAGGTGCACGCTCCTTTTTTCTTCGCACCGCTCCCCACTATCTGAACGCCTGGAACAGGCTAATTTCGGTCACATTGGATACACAATTTGTTCTTAAGGTGGAAGGAGTCATAGAGCGCAGTCAAAAGCTAGGTCAGAGTATTGTTAGAAGTGTAAACACAATCTTTTACGACAGTATTGTAGTATGACCCGATATAACTAAATTGTCCCCCTATGGTTTTACATTTGGCGAACTTGAAAACCAACTCCGATGTCACGAACTATTTTTTTTCGAATCGATTTTTTCTCATATAAACCTTTTTTTAGTAGTCATTCCACTTCATAGTTGCACGTTTGTCCTGAACTGGCTAACGACAAATCGTGCAAAATCATCCGCCTTGATGTCTGAGGCTGTAAGTCTTAGCTCAAAGCCATAGCCAATCCCTTGTTTACAATACAAGGACTCAAAGTTGGATTATGGAGTTACCGGCTTCACCAATCAATTTTAGTTTGTGTTGTTTTTCTTGTTTATAAGGCTCTACCGCCGTGTGTATTCTGTTTACCTGTCAGTAACATGGCGCGCTAAGGACAGAAAGCAGCAACCCATGGATGGAAAGGATCGTATTTGTTTCTAGACTCACAGTAGCTTTTGGCCCTTCAGACTCATTGAGCGCGCAAGAATTCCGACAGTTTCTGTGAAAATCGTGAAAAAAAGAAAGCACCCGCCCCTTAGTTGGCGTGTTTTTTTTTCCATTTTATTGCTCTCTCTTGTTCTTGCAACACAAGTAGTGTGAAAGATTTATTAAATTTCGGTGTACATGTATTTTCTTTATTTTAGACTTCCCGAGATCACGTGACCAGTTTAGACCAAACAGTAGTTCCCCACCATGATTACTTTAGTGCCCAGTTCCTTCTCCAGTTTAGCACACAGTCTATTTATCACGTGACTGTGTCTTCAAGTGTGATTGACAGTTCTGGGATACTGTGGAATACAGGACCCCAGAATAGCCTGCAGGTTAAGACCACGGATTCTGCCAGCAGAAAGCAGAGAACGTCTAGATCATAACCATGGATTACCGGAAGACAAAAATGCATCTGATTTTAAAAGGCGATGAACGCAAGAATGTCAACCAGAACATGACGGAGTATGAAGATTATAGCCAACTCTTCCCTCCCACCTCCTCCCCAGAAGTGACTTAATTGCCTCACTCTTGGTCCAGTATGACACAAATCCATGAAATCGAATTGTATTTAATGTAACATTGATACTATTCGTTGAATATGTACAGCTATATTTTCACAGTTAACCTCAAGGAAAGCCTCAAACCTTTTTTTCAAAGACATGCCAGAAGTAAGTGAAACATTAATGTTGCCGTTCAATTTTATCGTTGGTTTAAATTTTATTTCCCTTTGTTTTAAACTGATTATCATACATTACCATACCCCAAAACAAAGGTAAGCCAAGGATAAAATTGAACCAAAACATAAACACTTAAATTCTTCAATACTAAAACACTAAGTTGCAAAACTGAAACTGTACAAAATTAGTTGCTGATTAAGACTCAGTGACGGATCCAGGGGAGGGGCTCGCCCCCCTCTCTATTTTTCAATCAATTTGAGACCGGGTCCCCCCTTATCTGAAGGTCTGGAACCGCCACTGAAACTAACAGTAGTATTCTCAATCAGCAATTATCAGAAAAGAGGAAAAACGTTACTACAGTTACTCCTTCTGGCTGATTCTGCTATTATTGCACTAGTCTACTTCTGTCTCGCTGTTTTAAAGGAAAACTCGGTAAAGCTGTTTGAATGCGAGCTTTTTGCTCTTTGTGAACACAACTCAGTTCACTAATTAAGTTTTAAAGTCAAAGAGGGCTTAAAAGAATTGGTTCCTCACATATATCTCCTCACCATTATAAGCTAAGACCTTTTCACTTTTGTATACTGAGCGCCCGAATTTCAAGGTCGAAGTTGTTTAGTTTGCAGTTGCCGTGCTTTAAAGCTTCAGCCAAATACTTTCGTCCTGCATCGTTAATTCGTTAATCGGCTAGGTTTAAGCTGTTTCAATTTTGCAATTACTGTGCTTCAAAGCTTCAGCCAAAGCCTACTCTGGGACCTAAAGTCGCCGTAATTTTAGGCGACTTTAGGAAAATTTGCTCAAAATGTTGTAAGACTTAAGGCGATTTTAGGCGACTTAAGGTGATATGAGGTGACATATGAGCGAGAGAGAGAGAGCAGGCGGGTAGGAGAGAACCCTGGGATCGAGGTTGAGTCTGTGTTGCAGCTTCAGTCAAATAGCCTGAAATTCATCCGATTGCTTCGAGTCGTTTTCTCCTCTTTGAGGGAGTAATAACGAAAATTCAGGCTACAGTCAAATACTTCGCTCCTTCATCGGTTAATTTGTTACAGGCCAGGTTTAAGTTGTTTAGTGTGCAATGACGCTTTAGCCAAATACTTTAGTCCTTCATCGGTTACATTGTTTCGCGAAAGGTTTAAGCTGTTTAGTTTGCAATTACTGTGCTTTAAAGCCTCAGCCAAACACTTTGCTCCTTCATTGGTTACATTGTTTACCCAGAGGTCTAAGCGCATTAGTTTGCAATTACTGTGCTTTAAAGCTTCAGCCAAACACTTTGCTCCTTCATCGGTTACATTGTTTCCCGAGAGGTCTAAGCGCTTTAGTTTGCAATTACTGTGCTTTAAAGCTTCAGCCAAACACTTTGCTCCTTCATCGGTTACATTGTTTTCCGAGAGTTCTAAGCTCTTTAGTTTGCAATTACTGTGCTTTAAAGCTTCAGCTAAATACTTTTCTCCTTCACCGGTTAATTCGTTACCGGCGAGGGCTAACCTGTTTAGTTTACAATTACTGTGCTTTAAAGCTTCAGCCAAACACTTTGCTCCTTCATCGGTTGCATTGTTTACCGAGAGGTTTAAGTTGTTTAGTTTGCAATTACTGTGCTTTAAAGCTTCAGCTAAATACTTTTCTCCTTCACCAGTTAATTGGTTACCGTGGAGGCCTAACCTGTTTAGTTTACAATTACTGTGCTTTAAAGCCTCAGCCAAACACTTTGCTCCTTCATTGGCTACATTGTTAAACGCGAGGCTTAAGCTGTTCAGTTTGCAATTAATGTGCTTTAAAGCTTCAGCCAAACACTCTGCTCCTTCATAGGTTACATTGTTTTGCGAGAGGTTTAAGCTGTTTAGTTTGCAATCACTGTGCTTTAAAGCTTCAGCCAAACACTTTGCTCCTTCATAGGTTACATTGTTTTCCGAGAGGTTTAAGCTGTTTAGTTTGCAATCACTGTGCTTTAAAGCTTCAGCCAAACACTTTGCTCCTTCATCGGTTACATTGTTTTTCGAGAGGTTTAAGAGGTTTAGTTTGCAATTACTGTTCTTTAACGCTTTGGCCAAATACTCTACTCCTTCATCGGTTACAATGTTCTTACTGAGGTTTAAGCTGCGAAGTTTGCAATTACTATCACTGACACTTGAAGAAAACACTAAAAACTCGCTTATTTCTTTACAACCCAGACAGCCAATCTGGTTACCTCTCAAATTAATCATTAAAATTTCGTTATCTATTTTAAGAAAATTGGCTATTGCAGTACAATCAACAGGTCCTAGACGACAGTAATCAAACACTACAGCGTTAAAATTGATCTCTCTTACTCTGTTTTGCACGGCTGAATCATCTGCATCGATCTCATATAAACAGTGACATAACGTTAACGCTAAATGTTTGTCTTTCTTTCTTGGCCAACAGGTTAATGTGCCTGACTGCAGTTCATCTCCTGTTTCTTCATACGTCGACACTGGCAGAAGATTAGTAAAAATATCGGTCAGTGGTTCATCTCGTTCACTGAGAAGCCCAGCCACAAACTGCAACACCACTTGCCATGCACCGTTCGTGATGTGACTTGAAACAAATTCTCGCAATTCGGCTTCTTCCATGTCTGTCACATGCTTTGCGGCGAGAAACTCTTGGATGGTCAGATGCTGGAAGCAGTATTGAGCTTTGGGTTTTGGTCGCTTCGCCTCTGGTTTTAAATCAGGTAAGCGATGAAGTAGGCCACAATCCTCTAGGTTTGTAACTTCGTTAGATTCAAAGGTTAATCTTCCTTCATCAATTCCTTTAAAAGCAATTGTTGCCAGTTTCTTAAAATCCCCTTTCACGTCTTCATCCAGCTCATCGAATTTTTTGAAAATTTCATCCTGACCAACAGTTTTATTGCGGTATCTGTTACTGTGCCTGAAGAACATAAGCTTTACAACGAAGCTGTATATGTCGGTTAGTTTAGTTGGTAGGCTATTTAAACCATGAATGGAATTGGAACGAAAGTTCTGCCACATGTATAGAAGGCACGAACAAATGATGAAACAGTTAACAGGTATATAGCACAATGAAAAGAGGTTAAGGTTGTTGCTGATATGTTGCCATATCGTTTCTCCTGCACCTTTGTCATCGCCTGTGTACTTCTCCACATAGTTTTTCACTTGCCCTGATGAAAATCCAAGAATTTCAACTACTCGGCTGAATTCAAGATCTCTTACGCACGATACAGCAGTAGGTCTTGTAGTCGTTAAAACAGTGGCTCCTTCAAGAAGTTTTCCCGACATAATCTTTGTGTACAATGCATGTAAAGGCATTTTTTCTTCTACCGTGTCTTTATAAATAGAGTCATCTTCTTGTATCTTTTTCCTTGCAGAGTATTCGTCAATTCCATCGAAAATAAAAAGTACTCTGCTTGGGTTTTGGCAAATGTAGTTCCATACCACATCATTCACATGTGTTGAAAATTCTGATTTATCCAAAAGCTCTCGAAGGTTAAGCTCTGCAGTAGAGTTCAGTCTCTTAAATTTAACGAGGAAAGCAACGTCAAATCGTAATTCTAAATTTTGCGCTTCATCGAATAAGCGGTCGCTTGCCCAGTCGCGCATAAACTTTGTGCAAAACGACGTTTTGCCAATTCCAGGGTGACCAACGATAAGAATATTCTTGTGCTGATCATCAACAATGTCTCCAGGTCTTTTTGGTGGTAAATTTTTCTCTGGTTTGGGGTACACTTTTAGCTGTTCTCGCCTGTTTTCAGGAAAGTGATAATAGGCTCTTTCAGGATGAATGATCAAATTAGTATAAATTTCGTCGAGTTTAAGATCTTTAGGTTTATCGCCTTCGCCCGGGTTCGGTTTGAAGGGTGAAGAGAGGTCTCTAACTCGCTCGGTGTTCTTTAAGACACTTTCCTTCATGCACTTGAAACAAGTTTGCAACAGAGGTAAATGTTCTGTTTCCAATATTTCGAGATTTTCTTCCTCCTGTGAAACTTGCAATTCTGGTTGTGATATAAGCCTCAGAGTTATTTCTTGTCGTGAATTTTGTTCACCAGAAGACTCTTTCTGGGGATCATAATTCGATTTAAGATGATCAGTATAAAACTGTTGGTCATTCATGAACTGTTTTCCTTTTCTTACACGCGACAAAATGATAAAAATCTCAAGTAAAAGAATAAATGCAAAAAATCCATCAACTCCGCGTAAGGCATACATATACGAGGTCTTCTTATGTGCTCGCTTAGTGTTACATTCATATGTTTGAGTTTGTGCGTTCCCAGTTGCATTCGCTGTTTGATTAACTGCTCCTCTCGTGACATTACACTTGAAGTCTGAAAGAAATTTACGAGGATAAAATAGTTCAGTTTGCAGAAAGACGATAAACACAATCCCGAGACAGAGCCTGGTGATAAGTTGAAAAAGGTATGCTGTGAAGAGTTTTCTTTGACGACTTGAGTTCACCGTTTCATCCTGGCCTCTTTCGACGTCCGCTCTGTTTACAAGAGAGCTCACTTTTTTTCTTTTTCCTCTGTTTACAAGAGAACTCACTTTTGTCACTCTTGGCTTAGCCAATGCTGCATACATCGCACAAACAATGAGAGGAAGAAAGAAGTTCCCAAAGACGAAAAGGTAAGGAGGAACAGATAGTTTGTTGTACAACCCTTCGTATTTCACGAAACAATTTCCTTCTATGGAGTCATCGGTATCAGCACTGTTCAAAGCACAACTCCAGTCAAACCTCGGTTCATT
Organism: Porites lobata; assembly: GCA_942486035.1. Taxonomy (NCBI): domain Eukaryota; kingdom Metazoa; phylum Cnidaria; class Anthozoa; order Scleractinia; family Poritidae; genus Porites; species Porites lobata. The sequence goes on from CALNXK010000037.1 coordinate 1,797,217, forward strand.
GTTTTCCGTGTCCGAAAATATTGCAAGAAACACTATTGCGATTATAATCCAACAAGCATTTGCCACAAAACTGAACGTGTTAAAGGTTTTAGGAGTCAATAAGTCCTTACACCACGAAAAAGCCTCCATTTTACAGATAGTTTGAAGCGTATCACGTGACAAGTTAATACGTTCAGCTGCTAACCCAGATTAGTCTAGTATAAACCTTGTCCCCAGGTCGAGGTCGGAAAATTGTAGTTTCGCGTTTCGTTCAACCCACGGGTCAGAAAAGGTTTGATGCCGGATTTTGGTAGAACAAGACTCCCTGATTAATGCCGGCATGTTTTTCTTACGCTCCCCTTCAGTCCAGTATGAAAACGAGGCTGAAGGCTGAATTACATTTACTTTATAAATCTTTGTTAACAATCGTTTAAGATGATAACTGATCAGACCCACTGTGCAATATAAAAAAGGAGTTTATTAGGAGTATATTAGGTCGAGAACAGACGCTGACACGCATCGTTGATTGATTTAACTGTACAAAATATTTCCATGTCAAAAATACCGAAATCAAGTCGACTATAAACTAAAGAAAAAACAAACTAATGGATTGCCCCAGGGTTCAAACTTCGGAATGAATAAGATCAATAAGTTTGGAATTTGAGAAAACATTTGTTGGATTTTCAGCCAATCCCTGAACAGAGAGCTCAGTGGTTCAAATCTTGTCAGTTACTGATTTTTTTGGTGTGAAATACATGCTCGAAACATGATGAACATTTTCAGGGTTTTTCAGATAACAATTTTTCACAATGGCCGTGATTCTTTTATATTTGTATTGATTAGACATACGGCGTTATTTATTATTCAAAATGATTATTCAACTTAATAACCTCTTTAACTAATAAACGACGCACTTATGCCCATAGCCATGCACCAGTTTTGACCCCCAGTTTAACAAATATTCGCATCCACTCGAAACTGTTTCAAATAAGTTTTAAATAATTCATGATTAATTTTGGGCATTTAAAATCATGATGTTTGCCCTCATAATTTTTTATTGAAGGGCAGTGGACGGTCATTCAAAACGTTAAGTGTTATAAATATTTAACATGAATCAGAAAAATGTTATTACTCGACTTCTTTCATTAAACCGGCCACCAATTGGATAATAATTTACAATTTTAGCAAAATGGTCACGTGACATATCACGTGACTTATAAACATAAAAGTTATACTTTAAAATGTTAAGGACGATGAGTTCTTTTTTGTGCCAAATTTTGATCCAGTGCCATCATCTATGCCAAAGTTATAGCCAATATTTCATTTTCTACAGGTAAACCCCTTAGTCCAAGGCCTTAAACTACTTGATGGCCCCCCTTCTCTACCTCACATACCTAACTGCACCTATGAAACTAGGGGCTTCTTCTTTGATTAGAGCTAAAACTGCTTTGAACGATCCACGAAGTTTAAGTTTATCAAAAGGTAACTTTAGGCGTTTTTATTGTTCATGTGCGAATTATGTATGCATAGTTTTATTTTATTTTTTTATTTTCAAGTTGACAAAACAATTTTATAGGTGCCATATTGTTTGCAAATCCCAGAGAGATTTCGTGTCTTAACTCTCGAAGGTTATAAAACACGTCCACTACTCTGTCATCCTCCTCGATCATTTTCCATATGTTTAACGCCCCTAAAGCAAATCAAGAATTTTGTCTCAGAAAAACGCTCACAAAAACTTTGTATTTGTTACCTCTGTTGAAGAGACATCTCTATTGAGGGAAATGGACAGTTTTTCCGGTCCCGAAACCCGGATTTAACGTCAATTCAGGAGACACTTTAGCCCCTAAAATTTGTCTGACCAACCTCGTCCGTTGTCTGACCGCAAAAATCGTTGTTAAGTTTTAAGGTAAGGTTAAAAGACGGAACGAGATTGCGGAATAGCATGTGGCATGGCTTGCGGAATGACATAATCATGCGTAGTATAATAATTATGTGCAGAATGACTCAAAGAAATAAATTAAATTGGAAAGGGCTCCCTTTTTGGCGCCAATCAATTTGCAAAAGCAGCCGCTTTTTTAATGTTGCAGACAGCCACAAACATTCTACTTGCCTTTATTAGTTCAGCGGTATGACAGCACAGATACTAGTGGTACTACATCACGAAAGTCGGCCATTGAAGAAAAACTGTTTTGGAACTCCCTTCTGCTTTAATTTTTTCTTCCAAATACGTTTGCACGGTTAACTTTACAGGTTTTTTTCTTTACCTTTATTTGTATTAGGAACCGCGCGAGAAGTGTTTCTTTCTCAGACGGTGGGTTTTGTGATCGTGACATAATTCAGAGATCAAATGTATCTTTTATTTTAGCACTCGAAACTAACAGGTCTAACAGCTGACGTAGAAGTGCGAGTACCTATCCTGTCAATTGAGAGTGTGTGTTTTCTTCGGCTTTCTTTCTTTCTGTCTTATTTTTTTTTCCTTCTTACTGATAAAATTTTTTAATTTTTTCATTTTTTTGCGCAAAGACGCAGAAACTGCCGAAAGAAGCGGAGAAAGAGAGCAGTTCCCTTCACTCGATTTCTGGATTACAGATTAATGTTTGACTCCGATCGGGGTGTTAATTAAGTCTCAAATATGATCTGATTCGCGATGTTTCACCGTAGTAAAAATCCGCTAGAATTGTAGCTAGCCAAGCCCAACTTCAAGCTCAACGAGCGTTCCTTATAATAAAAGGACCGGCAAAGAGGTTTCTCCTTCAAATTAGCGCCAAAAAGGGGGCCGCAGAGATTTCCGCATGCTTTCCGCAAGCTATGCCACATGCCATTCCGCAAACTCATTCCTCCTTTTACCCTCACCGTAAGTACTATTTTCAGTACTTACTAGTCAAAGTGCGTCAGTTTTCAAAACATGAACAGAACTGTCTCACTCAAATCGATGCCCTGCACCTTTTTGGACACTTTATCGGGGCAAAACTGCAATCATGAAAGAATTAACAAGAATACATATGATTAAAGAAATAAAATAAAAATAATTAATTATTATTACAAGAATAATTTAAAAGCAATTTCTGATCCCCAAAGGGGCAAGTGAAAACGGGACCCCAAACCCATGCAAGGCACCGCCCTGTCGTATACTTACAATTACAATTTCAATTTCAATTTCAATTCTGTTAAATAGCTCATTTACCCTTGAAAAAAATTAATTCAAACTCTAGATGTACGTTAACCAGGTTTATATGGGCTCCTCGGCGTTAACCAAAAAAAATAGAAAAAAAAATATATATACAAGAAAGTGGACGTGGTAAGCACAGTCACTTCCACCTGTGACAGGGAATGGTCATCACCAATGCCCACCTTTGGACAATAAACATTATCTAGCTGCATGAAGCAATGACTGCCGCATATTCCGAGGTAGAATGAAAGAAAAATATTTTATTTTATGGTTAATTATTAACAAACCCCATCCCAACCTCCATTTGAGGGGATACCTCTACCTTCAGAAGACACTTGCCTTGGTCCCGATAGAATAGAGGTTCCACTATACGACTGTGTGTTTTACTTAGCCTCAGGTTTGTTAATGGAGCAACAGATCTTCTTTAATCTGGTAAATACACCCCTAGCTTTTGAGAGTCTGATTTTCAGGTCCGTGTCATGCTACCTCCTAAGTAAATGAACTCATCTAATTCTTTAATTTCTTGTCCAGCTATAGCAATCATTTCTTTCTTTCTTTTTCACAAATTCTTATCACTTTTGGTATATAAGTTTTTTAAGTGTTTATCGATTTTAATTGACACCTTGCGTCGAACTTCTCATCTTTAGTTTTATTTTTTGTGAATAATTGCGACTTGTTTAAAATCCAACAGCCTTTCCTGTGAAAGTTGGTTAATATTGTCTCTTGAATCTCACCTCCTTAAATTTCATTGTAAATTTAAAGTGAAAGAATTCTTTTTAGAGACTTGTCCTTTCGATAAGTATTAAGATCTATATTTCTTCTTGGCGACTTGGTGGTGGTAAGGTGACCGGATACCCTCTCTTGGGTTTTTATATTTCGTAGCGGAAATGTAGCAGTTTGACAAACGAGATTTGATCTACAGGTTGCTTCTGAACATTTTTAGTTCTGGCTTAATGCTTTGAAGTTCTTCTGTGAAGCGGAGAATTTGTTGAATGATGAATGTGATACTCAGCTCGCGCTGTCCAAGCAAATATCTGATGCTGGCGCTAAATACCAGAAAGGGATTACAACACTCAAGGTGTGTACTATTACATCATCCTCATAAGATCGCTTCTTTTAGCCTCTATGTAACAAAATTGAAAATAGAATGTAAAGCGCTTAGTTTCCAAAGAAACTCTGGTCCTACGTTGGTGGTGGTGGTAGGATGGTGGTGACAATAAAAAAGATTGAAAAGCTTACGTTTCGCGGAGTGCTTTTAATGTATAACGATTTAAAGGTAACATACCCACGTAGGGGTTCTTCGTTTACCATTCCTGGTCGAATTGGAAAGTGTTGGTTTTTGAGGAGATGGGAAAACCGGAGTAACCAGAAAAAGGCTTCGCAGAGCAAGGTAGCGAACCAACAGAAAACTCAAGCTACGATTGCCAAAGGCGTTACACCAAAAAGACTTTCGAAAATAAATAGCGCGGCAGAGTATTTTATGACTAGTTAACTTTGGAAATTTGATATTGACTTATGGTTATGCATTTTATCGTTTTCCAGCAAACTGAATGTCTCATTCGGGCTTCCATGACTTTCCTGAAGGTGCCGTTTATTTTCCCGAAATACTCTTCTCCAGTCAACAAGCCACGTTTATCAAGGTTTGTAGTCAAACATTCTCCATGGACCTACTAAATTGGCTCCTAGATTACTGGTACAGTGGAAGTTCTCGTAAGCGGACATAACTAGGGCTGGCCTCTTACGGGAATGTAAAAATACAGAGTTTGTATGGGAGTGGAGAAAAACGGGATTTTGTTTCAGTGGCCGTAAGTAGACCTGTCCGCTTACGAGGGTGTCTGTTAGGTGTTCTTAGCTTTATAAATAGCATGCGCAGCATTCCCCTAAAAGGCCAGCAAGCGGAACAAAGATGAAAGACCGAAAACCTTTGTTCCGAAACTGCGCGGAAACGCTTGCTACGCAGGCTACTTTATAAAAGCCGTGGAATTTTGTTTCCAAGTTTCCGCGTTTACAGTGGGGGATCCAGACCTTCAGATAAGGAGAGGGGGGAGGGGTCTCCAAAACATTTCTTTTCGGCCTTTCGGGCCTCAGTTTGGTCTAAAGATAAGGGGGGAGGCCGGCCCCCCCGGGCCCCTCCCATGGAACCGCCACTGGTTTATAACCGTTGTATCACTCGCTGCGCGCTTCATTTGGCTTTTCTGAACCAACCCTATATTACTTGATGTCGTTGTCTTTGGTTCACGGCATCATTTTTAAGCAGTTCAGAAAAGAAATTCTCTTCGCGTGATACTAAAAGGAAACTGAAAGGTACTAAGGGCAGTTTTTCTGTTGCACTCGTACAGAGCCATTTCATATGGCGGGAGTCGGGTACAAACCCATAGAAAACGCGGGAAAATCAAGTGAACTTCCGGTAGTAAAAAACGCGGGAATGGAAAAGATGCTAATTTTGTCTCGCTGTCCGTATAAAATAATCTTGTTTTATAATCATAAAGATACAGGACGCACTGTTTGAAATGAATGAAAATTAGGAAGAAATTCGTTTCTTGTAACATCAAAACTTGAATCCGTTTTCTTTCTGTAATTCTTTTATGTCATTCTCACATTTTGAACCAATTCCTTTTGCTAATCTTGGTCTCTTTCATCATGCAGCTGGCGTTGTCACCTTCGCCTCGGTCGCCTTCAGAACCAATTTCGGTTACATTGGATACACAATTTGTTCTTGAGGTGGAAGGAGCCATAGAGCGCAGTCAAAAGCTAGGTCAGAGTATTGTTAGAAGTGTAAACACAATCTTTTACGACAGTATTATAGTATGACCCGATATAACTTAATTTTCCCGCTATGGTTTTACATTTGGCGAACTTGAAAACCAACTCCGATGTCACGGACTATTTTTTTACGAATCGATTTTGCTCATATCAACCTTTCTTTAGTAGTCATTCCACTTCATAGTTGAACGTTTGTCCTGAACTGGCTAACGACAAATCGTGCAAAATCATCCGCCTTGATGTCTGAGGCTGTAAGTCTTAGCTCAAAGCCATAAGCAATCCCTTGTTTACGATACAAGGACTCAAAGTTGGATTATGGAGTTACCGGCTTCACCAATCAATTTTAGTTTGTGTTGTTTTTCTTGTTTATAAGACTTTACCGCCATGTGCAGTCTGTTTGCTTGTCAGTAACATGGCGCGCTGAGGACAGAAAGCAACAACCCGTGGATGGAAAGGTTCGTATTTGTTTCTAGACTCACAGTAGCTTCTGGCCCTTAAGACTCATTGAGCGCGCAAGAATTCCGACAGTTTCTGTGAAAATCGTGAAAAAAAGAAGGCACCCGCCCCTTAGTTGGCGTGTTTTTTCCATTTTATTGCCCTCTCTTGTGCTTGCAATACAAGTAGTGTGAAAGATTTATTAAATTTCGGTGTACATGTATTTTCTTTATTTCAGACTTCCCGAGATCACGTGACCAGTTTAGATCAAACAGTGGTTCCCCAACATGATTACTTAAGTGCCCAGTTCTTTCTCCAGTTTAGCACAGTCTATTTATCACGTGACTGTTTGTTCAAGTGTGATTGACAGTTCTGGGATACTGTGGAATACAGGACCCCAGAATAGCCTGCAGGTTAAGACCACGGATTCTGCCAGCAGAAAGCAGAGAACTTCTAGATCATAAGCATGGATTACCGGAAGACAAAAATGTATCTGATTTTAAAAGGCGATGAACGCAAGAATGTCAACCAGAACATGACGGAGTATGAAGATTATAGCCAACTCTTCCCTCCCACCTCCTCCCCAGAAGTGACTTAATTTTCTCACTCTTGGTCCAGTATGACACAAATCCATGAAATCTAATTGTATTTAATGTAACATTCATACCATTCGTTGAATACGTACAGCTATATTTTTACAGTAAACTTAAGGAAAGCCTCAAACCTTTTTTTCAAAGACATGCCAGAAGTAAGTGAAACATTAATGTTGCGATTCAATTTTATCGTTGGATTAAAGTTTATTTCCGTTTGTTTAAAACTCATTATCATACATTAGATTACCATACCCCAAAACAAAGGTAAGCCAAGGATAAAACTGAACCACAACATAAACACTGAAATACTTTTATTCTTAAATACCACATTGCAAAACTGAAACTGTACAAACTTAGTTCCTGATTAGAACTAACGGTAGATTCTCAATCAGCAATCATCAGAAAGTTAAACAATTACAGTTACTCTTCCTGGCTGATTCCTCTATTATTGCTCTAGTCTACATCTGTCTCACTGTTTTAAAGGAAACTCAGTAAAGCTGTTTGCCAAGATGAGAGCTTTTTGCTATTTGCGAACACAACCCTGTTCAATAATTAAGTTTCAAATTCAAAGGGGGCTTGAATGAATTGGTTCCCCACATATATCTCCTCACCGTTTTAAGACCATTTCACTTTTGTAAACGTACTTTGCAATTACTGAGCGCCCGAACTTCGACCATACACGATTTCCCTTGTATGATCGCTGATATAGAGGTTACCAACGAGGTACAAGTTGTTTCGTTTGCATGTTACTGTGCTTTAAAGCTTCAGCCAAATACTTTAGTTCTTCATCGGTTAATTCGTTAATCGGCGAGGATAAAGGTGTCTAGTTCAACGCTTCAAAGCAAGTTCTCTCGCTCTCGCCCCCGTCCCGTTTTTCCGGTTTTACAACTTAACTCGCTCCCCACTTACCGCCGCAATTACTGTGCTTTAAAGCTTAAGCCAAATACTTAATTCCTCCATCGGTTAATTTGTTAAAGTGAAGGACTAAGCTCTTTAGTTTGCAATTGCTTTGCTTTAAAGCTCCTCCCAAACACTCTGCTCCTTTAGAGGTTACATTGTTTTGCATGAGGATTTAGCGTTTTAGTTTGCAATTACTGTGCTTCAAAGCTTCTGCCAAACACTCTACTCCTTTTATCAGTTACATTGTATTCGAAGAGGTACAACCTGTTTAGTTTGCAATTACTGTGCTTTAAAGCTTCTGCCAAACACTCTGCTCCTTTATCGGTTACACTGTTGAACGAGAGGTCTAAAGTATTTAGTTTGCAATTACTGTGCTTTAAAGCTTCTGCCAAACACTCTGCTCCTTTATAGGTTACATTGTTTTGCATGAGGATTTAGCTTTTTAGTTTGCAATTACTGTGCTTCAAAGCTTCTGCCACACACTCTCTTCCTTCATCAGTTACATTGTATTCGAAGAGGTATTAAATAACCTGTTTAGTTTGCAATTACTGTGCTTTAAAGCTTCTGCCAAACACTCTACTCCTTTATAGGTTACATTGTTTTGCATGAGGTTTAAGCCGTTTAATTTGCAATTACTGTGCTTTAAAGCTTCTGCCAAACACTCTACTCCTTTTTCGGTTAAATTGTTTTGCCAGAGGTTGCTTGTCGGTTACATTGTTGAACGAGAGGTCTAAAGTATTTAGTTTGCAATTACTGTGCTTTAAAGCTTCTGCCAAACACTCTGCTCCTTTATCGGTTACATTGATTTTCCAGAGGCTTAAGCTGTTTAGTTTGCAATTACTGTGCTTTAAAGCTTCTGCCAAACACCCTGCTCCTTTGTCGGTTGCATTGTTGTACGAGAGGTCTAAGGTATTTAGTTTGCAATTACTGTGCTTTAAAGCTTTTGCCAAACACTCTGCTCCATTATCGGTTACATTGCTTTTGAAGAGGTGTAAGCGGTTTAGTTTGCAATTACTGTGCTTTAAAGCTTCTGCCAAACACCCTGCTCCTTTGTCGGTTAAATTGTTTTCCGAGAGGTCTAAGGTATTTAGTTTGCAATTACTGTGCTTTAAAGCTTTTGCCAAACACTCTACTCCTTTATCGGTTACATTGTTTTCCGAGAGGTGTAAGCGGTTTAGTTTGCAATTACTGTGCTTTAAAGCTTCTGCAAAACACCCTGCTCCTTTGTCGGTTACATTGTTTTCCGAGAGGTCTAAGGTATTTAGTTTGCAATTACTGTGCTTTAAAGCTTTTGCCAAACACTCTACTCCTTTATCGGTTACATTGTTTTCCGAGAGGTGTAAGCGGTTTAGTTTGCAATTACTGTGCTTTAAAGCTTCTGCCAAACACCCTGCTCCTTTGTCGGTTACATTGTTTTCCGAGAGGTCTAAGGTATTTAGTTTGCAATTACTGTGCTTTAAAGCTTCTGCCAAACACTCTGCTCCTTTATCGGTTACATTGTTTTCCGAGAGGTCTAAGGTATTTAGTTTGCAATTACTGTGCTTTAAAGCTTCTGCCAAACACTCTGCTCCTTTATCGGTTACATTGTTTTTCGAGAGATTTAAGGTGTTTAATTTGCAATTATTATGTTTCAAGGCCTCAACCAAATACGTAACTCCTTCATCGGTTACATTGTTATAACCTAGGTATAATCTGCTAAGTTTGCAGTTACCATCACTGACACTCGTAAAAAAAGACACCAAAAACTCGCTTATTTCTTTACAACCCAGACAGCCAATCTTGTTAAAACTCAAATTAATCATTAAAATTTCATTATGCATTTTAAGAAAATTGGTTACTGCAGAACAATCAACAGGTCCTATTTGACAGTGTTGAAACACTACAGCGTTAAAATCAATCTTCCTTACTTTGTTTCGTACGGCTGAATCTTTTGCATCGATTTCATATAAACAGTGACATAACGTTAACGCTAATTGTTTGTCTTCCTCACTTGGCCAACAGGTTACTATGCCCAGCTCCAGTTCCGGGTCTTTTTCCTCATATGTCCGCACTGGCAAAAGGTCAGTAAAAATATCGGTCAGTGGTTCTTCTCGGTCACTGAGAAGCCCAGCCACAAACTGCAACACCACTTGCCATGCACCGTCCTTGATGTGACTTGAAACAAATTCTCGTAATTCGGCTTCTCCCATGTAGTCTGTCACATGCTTTGCAGCGAAAAACTCTTGGATGGTCAGATGCTGGAAGCAGTATTGAGCTTTGGATTTTTCGAATGGTCGTTTCGCCTCTGGTTTTAAATCAGGCAAGCGATGAAGTAGGCCACAATCCTCTAGGTTTGTAACTTCGTCGGATTCAAAGGTTAATCTTCCTTCTTTAATTCCTTTAAAAGCAATAGTTCCCAGTTTCTTAAAATCCCCTTTCACGTCTTCAGCCAGCTCATCGAATCTTTTGAAAATTTCTTCCTGAACATCAGTTTTATTGCGGTATCTGTTACTGTGCCTGAAGAATATAACCTTTACGGCGAAGCTGTATATGTCGGTTAGTTTAGTTGGTAGGCTAGCCAAACCATGAATGGAATTGGAACAAAAGTTCTGCAGCATGTATAGCAAGCAGGAACAAATGATAAAACAGTTTACAGGTATATAGCACAACGAAAAGAGGTTAAGGTTGTTGCTGATATGTTGCCATATCGTTTCTCCTGCATCTTTGTCATCGCCTGCGAACTTCTCCACATAGTTTTTCACTTTCCCTGATGAAAATCCAAGAATTTCAACTACTCTGCTGAATTCAAGATCTCTTATGCAGGATACAGCAGTAGGTCTTGTAGTCGTTAAAACAGTGGCGCCATTAAGAAGTTTTCCTGACGCAATTTTCTTGTACAAAGCATGTAACGGCATTCTTCCGTTCACAGTGTCTTCATAAATAGAGTGATCACCTTGTAACTCTTTCCTTGCAGAGAATTCGTCAATTCCATCAAAAATAAAAAGCACTTTGCTTGGGTTTTCACGAATGTAGTTCCATACCACATCATTCATATGTGTTGAAAATTCTGATTTATTCAAAAGCTGTCGAAGGTTAAGCTCTGCACAAGAGTTCAGTCTCCTAAATTTAACAAGGAAAGCAACGTCAAATCGTAATTCTGAATTTTTTGCTTCATCGAATAAGCGGTCGCTTGCCCAGTCGCGCATAAACTTTGTGCAAAACAACGTTTTGCCAATTCCAGGGCGACCAACGATAAGAACATTCTTGTGCTGATCATCAACAATGTCTCCGGGTCCTTTCGGTGGTAAATTTTCCCCTGGTTTGGGGTACACTTGTAGCTGTTCTCGCCTGTTTTCAGAAAAGTGATAATAGGCTCTTCCAGGATGAATAATTAACTTAGTATAAATTTGGTCCAGTTTAAGATCTCTAGGTCTATCGCCTTCGCCCGGGTTCGGTTTGAAGGGTGAAGAGAGATCTTTAAGTCGATCGGTGTTCTTTAAGATACTTTCCTTCATGCACTTGAAACAAGTTTGCAACTGAGGTAAATGTTCTGTTTCCAATATTTTGTGATTTTCTTCCTCCTTTGAATCTTGCAATTTTGATTGTGATATAAGGCTCATAGTTATTTCTTGTCGTGAATTTTGTTTACCAGACGGATCTTTCTGGGGATCATAATTCGATTTAAGATGATCATTATAAAACTGTTGGTCATTCATGAGCTGTCTTCCTTTTCTTACACGCGATAAAATGATAAAAATCTCAATTAAAAGAATGAATGCAAAAAATCCATCAACCCCGCGTAAGGCATACATATACGAGGTCTTCTTATGTGCTCGCTGAGTGTTGCATTCATATGTTTGAGTTTGTGCGTTCCCAGTTGCATTCGCTGTTTGATTAACTACTCCTCTCATCACGTTACACTTGAAGTTTGAAGGAAATTTACGAGGATAAAATACTTCAGTTTGTAGAAAGACAATAAACGTAATCCCGAGACAGAGCCTAGTGATAAGTTGAGAGAGGTATGCAGTGAAGAGTTTTCTTTGACGACTTAAAGTCGCCGTTTCATTCTGTCCTCTTTCGACGTCCGCTCTGTTTACAAGAGAACTCACTCTTGGTTTAGCAAATACTGAATATATCACACAAATAACGAAAGGGATAAGGAAGTTAACAATCACAAAACCGTAGGAAGGAACTGACAGTTTGTTGTACAGCCCTTCGTATTCCACGAAACAATCTTTTTGTGTGGAGCCATCGGCATCAGCATTGTTCAAAGCACAACTCCAGTCAAACCTCGGTTCATTGATTTCCATGTCCAAAAATATTGCAACAAATATTGCTCCGATTCCAATCCAAAAAACGTTTGCCGCAAAACTGAACTTGTTAAAGGTTTTAGGCGTCCATAAGTCCTTACACCACGTATAAGCCTCCATTTTACAGATGGTTTGAACCAGTGAGGGTGCGGCGGCAGGGTTGACTGGCGTTGATGTGTATCACGTGACAGGTTATTACGTTCAGCTGCTAACCCGTACTAGTACAGTAGTAACCTCGTCGCCAGGTCGAGGTTAGAAAACTGTAGTTTCCCGTTTCGTTCAACCCACGGATTTTGGAAGAACAAGACTCCCTGATTAATGCCGGCATGTTTTTCTTACGCTCCCCTACAGTCCAGTATGAAAACGAGGCTGAAGGCTGAATTAACATTTACTTCATAAATCTTTGTTAACAATCGTTTAAGGTGATAACTGATCAGACCCACTGTGCAATATAAAAAAGGAGTTTATTAGGAATATATTAGGTCGAGAACAGACGCGGACACGCATCGTTGATTGATTTAACTGTTCAAAATATTTCCACGTCAAAAACACCGAAAGCAAGTCGACTATAAACTAAAGAGAAAACAAACTAATGGATTGCCCCAGGGTTCAAACTTCGGGATGAATATGATCAATAAGTTTGGAATTTGAGAAAA
>CALNXK010000037.1:1812500-1815000 GCA_942486035.1 Porites lobata
ACACGCGAGCGAGCGGCGAAGCCGCGAGGGGCAGTGGAAAGGAGAGCTTGCAACGATCTCTCACAAAATTTCATTTGTACTTCGCTCAGACGAAGGGAAATACCATTGGCTGATAAATGACGTTCCGTAAACAAAGTTGATTGATAACAGGCCAAGCTGGCACCTCCTTCGTCAGCGTGTCAAGTTTGGTTCTCAGGGGGATCAGATTGGTACCCACAACTTGTTTCAGCCCTCAAAGCTGACGTGGGGGCTCGTTTGATTTAGTTCTCGCAAAGAGAATATTGAGAGCCGAGGATAAGTCGGACCGAGTTTATAGTTCTTGTGGAAGGAAAATGAAAACCCTTCCTCAGTTGTATTCGTTTGTGTCAAGCGCCTTGTTTAGTTCTGAAAACGAGAAGAGTGAAAGTGAAGAGAGATTCACGCGCCCGGTCCAAGCGCTGCCTTCCAACTTCGGTTTCTTCGACCGATTGAATTCCAGCTAATTCCACTGGGTAGAAAAAGTCAGAAACATGCACTTGACAGTGTAGCTGTGTAGCTTGACTGTAAAGAAGGGCAAGAGAAAGAGTTGGTAGCAACTGGAGTACAACTTAAGAGAACCAAGTCCAGGAAAACGCTATTCTCCAGTTCCAGAACGGACAAATACAAGTCTAATATATAATGTTTTTGTTGGGGATTGCGACGGGGAGTAGTCTACACTGCAGTATGGACGACTTTTCAAAAGTAAACGAAACGAGAATCAAAGTATTGAGTTTTCATCCGAGCGGACAAGTTGAAGTTCGATGTCCCCGTGGAAAAAAAAGCATATCTTCAGTGATTAAAAACATTGTTTTGATGCTGTTGCGAAACTGATTTATAAATAAATAATTCTACGCGCCCTCGGCTGTCTAAACTTGACAGGCGGTTGTCACTTTTTTAATCTGCGGCACATTTGCGGTGACAGTTTTCACGCTTTGCGGAGTCCCGGGGTTTCCGGGGTAGAAATGAAAATTTAGGAGAGATCGTTGCAAGCTCTCCTTCCCTCTGCCCCTCGCGGCTTCGCCGCTCGCTCGCGTGTTCTCGCGAGGCTCGCTTCGCTCGCCTAAACAGGAGAGCTTGCTCGCAGGCTAGGCCCTATTAAGTCTTGCAGCCGGCGTTGTCACCCTCGCCCCGGTCCTCCTCAGAGCCAACTGCGGGTAACACTGGATACACAATTTGTTCTTAAGATTGAAGGAGTCATAGAACGCAGTCAAAAGTTAGCTTAGACTCAACCTCGCTCCCTGGACTTTTTCCCTTAGAAAATGGGAAGGCCTTCCCCCCTCCCCCCAAAAAAATGCCCTGGGTACGAGGTTGGGTTAGACTATGGTTTACATTATTGCAGTATGACCCGATACAGGAGCCGATTATTCTAGTCGGCTCCTGCCTGATGTTATGTTCGTAATTTAATTTTCTTCCCATGATTTTGATACATTTGATATCAGCTTGTAAAAACATCTATTATGTCACGAGCTATATTTTTTGTTCTGTAGGGTGTTAACCGGTTTTGTCCGTGGTTCCCTTTCATAAGAAATACACCATCACCATTAGAAATGCCGGAACGAACAGTTGGGGGGAGGGGGAGAGTAGGACTTTCTGGATAGTCATTAGGCTGATTTAGCAACCGAACGGGAACGTCAGTTGACGACGACGCGCGCAAATTAAACTAATGGCTTGACCAATGGCAGAGCTGCAAATTGGGCACTGGAAGTTCCGTGTGCTTTCCCTTCGTCAACTGACGTTCCCGTCCTGATGCTAAATCAGCCTATTATTTTTTTCACAACCAGCAGGAGTGCCAGATTTTGTCCAATCTTTAAATCCTTGCACGGTTTTTTATTCAAAATGATTTTATCGATTTACTCTTTTTCTATTAGGACCGGTTGCTTATTGCAGGTGTTACTTTTTTGAACATAAGTTGCTCGATTGGTTATATCTGCTATGTTTGTAAACTATACACACGTCCCAACCAAGTTCAGTTGATCCAAATGAACCAAAACAGTAATCTAATAAAAATAGAACATAGTCTTTTAAAATAGTACCTGTGAAATGTTTGTTGTCTAGTGGAACGTTTCCCTTTCATTGTACAAATGCAAATCCATTTCTTGAGCCGTTTATCCACAAGAAAAAAATTTGAACATTGATATTTTAGTGGGGGTAAATATTTGATAAATGTTCACAAGGCTTCAAACAACTGGGCCCTGAGGCAGGGGAGGGTCGGCTTCATGTGGATAAAAAGAAAACAATTTCTCTTGAATTAAAAGGCACTGTTCACAGGACATGCATGGAACATTCAACCAGAGTATTAAAGAATCACCAAGGACAGGAGCCCTTATCTCCTGCCAAGGAAAGGCCCATAGCACTGAATGTGAAATATAGAAGCTAGCAGGAGTGGAGGGTTGGTTAACTCACTTTTTGTGTCCATGACTTTAATTCACAGTTGTAAACATTATAGATTAAAAAAGAAACACATATTGAATGATGCTAATTC
>CALNXK010000037.1:1817500-1825000 GCA_942486035.1 Porites lobata
TTCATGTCGCCCGACAAACTTGTTGATGAAAACGACCCTTCCTCGTGGGTTGCCAAGACAAAAGTGGCCCCGGTAAAATTCACGAAGTGATTCTTGTTGTGCTAAGTTCATGCTTACGAGCTGTGTCCCATAATGATGATCCAATCATGTTTAATATATAGAGATAAAGTAAACAAAAAAGAAAACTTGAATAATGTGTTGAATAAAAATGTTAACGTGACAACACGAGCAAGGTTCGCAACATTCACTATAAGCATCGTACACAATTTATGCCTACTGCATCATTATAAATGGAACACAATGCAAATACGATTACCGCGATAAATCATCAACGCGCCAGACGGATCAAAGTTCATGACAATTCTTGACTTTTCATCAGTCGCTGAAAAAAACTGGCCGTTGTCGAGAGGTTATTTTGGCAGTTTGGGACACGTTTAAGTGGCCGTTACCGTTGTAGAGAGGTTTAAAAAAGATTCAATATATGGACTTAGTCCGCCGGGACCCGGGCCGTCGGCGGAGGTTCGACTGTAGATTCTCTTTACAGGGGATCTCATTGATTTCAATGGGGCAACAGCCAGAAATTTTAGTCGCTAAGCGTACAGTTAACCATGAAAATTTGTCGAACCAAAATTTAGCCTGTTCCAGGCGTTCAGATAGTGGGGACCGGTGCGAAGAAAAAAGGAGCGCGAAAAAATAAAAGCGAGGGAGGGGGGAGGTGAGAGAGGGTTCCCGCACCTCTCTCCCCAGTCCCCCTCTACTTTTCATCGCTATCTTTATTTCGCACCGCTCTCCACTATCTGAACGCTTGGAACAGGCTAACCAAAATTGGTCATGCAGAGCTTGGTAGGAGCTCACGTGACTTGTCTTGTGGTAGTCTATTTAGCACGTGACTGTGTCGTCAAGTGTGATTACCAGTTCTGGGATACTGTGAAATACACGACCCCAGAATACCCTGCAGGTTAAGACCACGGATTCTGTCAGCAGAAAGCAGAGAACGTCTAAATCATAACCAAGGATTAGCGGAGGACGACAATGTACTTTTAGAAAGCGATGCTGAATACAAAGACGTTTACCACGAGTTACAGAGCATTGAGATGTGGCCAACTCTTCCCTTCCACTACCCCCCTCCGCCCAAAAAAGGTGATTTAATCTCATCACTCTTGCTCCAGTATCACTCAAATCCAGGAAATCTAATTGTATTTACTGTTAAATACGTCTAATTGTATTTAATGCAACATTCATACTATTCGTTGAACATGTACATTCACATTTTTACAGTAAACTTAATGAAAGTCTCCTCTGTAATTTACAGCAATTAATACCCCAACTTTTTTTCAAAGACATGCCAGAAGTAAGTGGTTCAATTTTATCCTTGGTTTCAATTTTATTTGCCTTTGTTTTAACTCATTATCATACATTACCATACCCCAAAATTAAACAAAGGGAAATAAAATTTAAGCCGAGGATAAAATCAGGTGTCGTGAACCGCAACATAAGCACGTAAATTCTTCTACACTATTGAAAATACCACATTGCAAAACTGAAACTGTACAAAATTAGTTCCTGATTAAAACTAACAGTAGTATTCTCAATCAGCAATTATCAGAAAATAAAAAACAAACGTTACTACAGTTACTCTTACCGACTGATTCTCCTATAATTGCACTAATCTACTTCTGTCTCGCTGTGTGAAAGTAAAACTCAGTAAAGCGGTTTAAATGCAAGCTTTTTGCTCTTTGCGGACACATCTCTGTTCACTAATTAAGTTTCAAAGTCAAAGAAGGCTTAAAACTAAGAATTGGTTCCCTTGATATGCCTCCTCACCGTTATAAGACCATTTCACTTTCATAAACATAGCGCCCGAGCTTCAACAATACACGATTTCCCTTGATCGCTTACATGGAGGTTACCAAAGAGGTACAAGTTGTTTTAGTTTGCAATGACTGTCCTTCAAAATGTCAGCCAAATATATACTCCTTCATCGGTTAATTTGTTACAGGCGAGCTAGTTTAAGCTGTTTAATTTGCGATTACTGTCCTTCAAAGTCTTAACCAAACACCCTGCGCCACAGGGTCTAGAGGAGATGTGTTTGTCGTTAGAACATCAAAACCCGTCGAAAACCTCTGAAAAAATGGGTTATTTTGATCGCGTTACAGTTTCGTTACACATTCTATATACCGCAAACCAAGAGACTGAGGGCTTGCAAGATCGGCTTACAGTTGTGCCTCGGTCGCCCTTCGGGCGACAGCCTTCGGTCACCCTTCGGGCGGCGTGCCGTGCGGCAGCGAGGATATGGCTTGCAGTTATTGATTTTCAAAATGGCGAACAACAAAGTCGATCTGGGTCAGATAAGAAGCGAAGAAATCCTTAACAGTAGATTCATAAAGATCCCATTGGGCTAATTAATCGTGCTAAGCGACAGGTATAGACATTTCTCAAGGTGAGACTTTAAATAAGTGATTCATTTATTCACACGAAACTCCTCTGGACCCTGTGCCTGCTCCTTCATTGGTTAATTTGTAAAAGGCAAGCATAAGAGCAGTTTAGTTTGCATTTACTGTCCTTTAACGCTTCAGCCAAATACTTTACTCCTTCATTGGTTAAATTGTTTTCGGCTAGATCTAAGCTGTTTAGTTTGCAATTACTATCTTTCAAAGCTTCAGCCAAAAACTTTGCTCCTTCATCGGTAAATTTGTTATAAGTGAGGTTTAAACTGTTAAACCTGCAATTACTGTCCTTCAAAGCTTCAGCCAAATACTTTACTCCTTCATTGGTTAAATTGCTTTTGGTGAGGGATAAGCTGTTTAGTTTGCAATTACTGTCCTTCAAAGCTTCAGCCAAATACTTTACTCCCTCATTGGTTGAATTGTTTACGGTGAGGTTTAAGCTGTTTAATTTGCTATTACTGTCCTTCAAAGCTTCAGCCAAATACTTTACACCTTTATCTGTTACATTGTTTTGACTGATGTCTAAGCTGTTTAGTTTGCAATTACTATTCTTTAAAGCTTCAGCCAAACACTTTGCTCCTTCATCGGTAAATTTGTTATAGGTAAGGTTTAAACTGTTTAACGTACTGCAATTACTGTCCTTCAAGGCTTCAGCCAAACAGTTTACTCCTTCATTGGTTAAATTGCTTTTGGTGATGTTTAAGCTGTTTAGTTTGCAATTACTGTCCTTCAAACCTTCAGCCAAATACTTTACTCCTTCATCTGTTAAATAGTTTCCGGTCAGGTTTAAGCTGTTTAGTTCGCAATTACTGTCCTTCAAAGCTTCAGCCAAATACTTTACTCCTTCATTGGTTAAATAGTTTCCAGTGAGGTTTAAGCTGTTTAGTTTGCAATTACTGTAATTCAAAGCTTCAGCCAAATACTTTACTACTTCATTGGTTAAATAATTTCCGCTTAGGTCTAAGCTGTGTAATTTGCAATTACTGTGCTTTAATGCTTCAGCCAAGTACTCTACTCCTTCATCGGTTGCAATGTTACGACCGAGCCCTAAGCTGCTAAGTTTGCAGTTACCATCACTGAAAACCTTGCATATTTCTTTACATCCCAGGCAGCCAATCTTGTTATCTCTCAAGTTAATCATTAAAATTTCGTTCTGCTTTTTAAGAAAATTGACTATTGCAGTACAATCAACAGGTCCTATTTGACAGTCTTCAAACACTACAGCATTAAAACCAATCTCTCTTACTTTGTTTTGCACAGCTGAATCATCTGCGTCAATCTCATATAAACAGTGACATAACGTCAACGCTAAATTTGCGTCTTCCTTACTTAGCCAACAGGTTAATATGCTTGGGTCCAGCTCCTGGTCTTCTTTCTCATATGTCGACACTGGCAGAAGGTTCGTGAAAATATCGGTCAGAGCCGGTTCATCTCGCTCACTAAGAAGCCCAGCCACAAACTGCAACACCACTTGCCATGCACCGTCCGCGATGTGACTTGAAACAAATTCTCGCAATTCGGCTTCTCCCATGTTGTCTGTCACATGCTTTGCTGCGAAAAACTCTTGGATGGTCAGATGCTGGAAGCAGTATTGAGCTTTTGGTTTTTCAAATGGTCGCTTCACCTCTGGTTTTAAATCAGGCAAGCGATGAAGTAGGCCACAATCCTCTAGGTTCGTAACTTCGTCAGATTCAAAGGTTAATCTTCCTTCTTTAATTCCTTTAAAAGCAACTGTTCCCAGTTTCTTAAAATCGCCTTTCACGTCTTCAGCCAGCTCATCAAATTTTTTGAAAATTTCGTCCTGAACATCAGTTTTATTGCGGTATCTCTCACTGTGCCTGAAGAACATAAGCTTTACGGCGAAGCTGTATATATTGGTTAGCTTAGTTGGTAGGCTAGTTAAACCATGAATGGAATTGGAATGAAAACTCTGCAGCATGTACAGAAGGCACGAACAAATGATGAAACAGTTAACAGGTATATAGCACAACGAGAAGAGGTTAAGGTTGTTGCTGATATGTTGCCATATGGTTTCTCCTGCACCTTTGTCATCGCCTGTGTACTTCTCCACATAGTTTTTCACTTGCCTTGGTGAAAATCCAAGAATTTCAACTACTCTGCTAAATTTAAGATCTCTTACGCACGATACAGCAGTAGGTCTTATAGTCGTTAAAACTGTGACTCCATCAAGAAGTTTTCCCGACGTAATCTTCGTGTACAATGCATGCAAAGGCATTTTTTCTTCCGCAGTGTCTTTATAAATAGAGTCATCTTCTTGTATATTTTTCCTTGCAGAGAATTCGTCAATGCCATCGAAAATAAAAAGTACTCTGCTTGGGTTTTCACGAATGTAGTTCCATACCACATCATTCATATTTGTTGAAAATTCTGATTTATCCAAAAGCTCTCGAAGATTAAGCTCTGCAGTAGAGTTCAGTCTCCTAAATTTAACGAGGAAAGCAACGTCAAATCGTAATTCTGAATTTTGCGTTTCATCGAATAAGCGGTCGCTTGCCCAATCGCGCATAAACTTCGTGCTAAACAATGTCTTACCGATTCCAGGGCGACCAACAATAAGAATATTCTTGTGCTGATCATCAACAATGTCTCCGGGTCTTTTTGGTGGTAAATGTTTCTCTGGTTTGGGATACACTTTTAGCTGTTCTCGCCTGTTTTCAGGAAAGTGATAATCGGCTCTTCCAGGATAAATAATTAAATTAGTATACATTTGATCCAGTTTAAAATCTTTAGGTTTATCGCCTTCACCCGGGTTTGGTTTGAAGGGTGATGAGAGATCTCTAAGTCGCTCGGTGTTCTTTAAGACACTTTCCTTCATGCACGTGATAGAAGTTTGCAACAGAGTTAAATGTTCCCGCTGTAATTGTTCCGATGTTTCGTGATTTCCTTTCCCCTGTGTCTCTTGCAATTCTTGTTGTGGTATAGTCAACACAGGTATTTCTTGATGTGAATTTTGGGGGTCATAATTCGATTTAAGATGATCAGTATAAAACTGTGAGTCATCCATGAACTGTTTCCCCCCTTTCTTTGCACGCAAAAAAATAATGGAAAACTCAATCAAAAGAAAAGCTGCAAGGATTCCATTCGCCCCACTTACAGCATACATCCAAGAGGTTTTCTTATGAGCTCGCTGGTTAATGCATTCATAAGATGGAGTTTTTGTGTTCCCAGTTGCATTCGCTGCGGTTTGATTGACTTCTCTCATCAAGTTACACTTAAAGTTTGACGGAAATTCACGAGGAAAAAATACTTCATATAATAAAAGGAGGATAAAAACAATCCCGAGACAAAATCTAGTGGCAAGTTGACAACAGTACTGTATGAAGAGTTTTCTTTGAGTTGCGTTGGCTTGATGATCTTGTCCTTCAACATCTGTATTTCTGCTTTCAAGTTTATTTACTCTTGGTGTCGCAAGTTTTGAATATATCACACAAACAATAAAAGGAAGAGAGAAGTTAACAGTCACAAAACTGTAAAGAGGAACAGACAGCTTGTTGTGTAGCTTTTCGTATTCCACGAAACACTTCTGTCTAACGAAGTCCTTGTCGACTTTAGCATTCTTGTTCACATCACAGCGGAAGTCAAACCTCGGTTCGTTGATTTCCATGTCCAGAAACACTCCAAACAGTGCTATCCCAACTGCGATCCAAAGAACATTCACTAGAAAACTGAACTTGTTGAAGGTTTTAGGCGTCCACAATTCCTTACACCATGTAAAAGCCTCCATTTTATGATTTAGGTTGAGCTTTGCTTGGCAGTTGTCCAACAGAGGCGTGGTGAATGGGTTTGATTTCTATGGTGTTCAATCCCCGCTAAAATCGACTTGACTACTCAACAATCAACTTGAGCGGCTAACATTAACTCACAGCAACCAACTTTCAACTTAACGTTTCAACAGTCAAAGTTAATAATTCAACTTAAACTCCTAACATTTAACGTTATCACTAGTTCTTGAAAATTGAGCGCGCAGGATTCTACTTAGATACAAAACATGTAAGTTGTGCAACCAACAATTCAACTTGAGAAAGGTCGAGAAAACCAAGAACCAACTTTGCAATTTCAGTATTCAGTGCTCGGCGTTATTTTAAGTCTGGTCATCTTTTTTTTATAATCCGATGTTGAAAAGATATTGAACTCGTATCAGACGCGATGGATAGTGAATAATTTACGTCACGGATTAAACTTCATCGTTGTGAAATCTTGACCTCGTTGTGCGAACAGCGTAAAATGTCCACCAAAATGTATCTTATGTCAAAGGCTGACATAACAGGCCAACCACAGGCGTTGTTTCCAGTCTCCGGTGTCCCCGTTTCCCTTCTTTTGCACAATCTAGATAGCGGCGTCTGTTGCCGGATGCCAGCCACTGTGGAAAAGATATTAAGAGGGACATTTTCGTTAAGCACTCCTAAATCAATATAAGCAACAAGAAGCTCAGCAACGTTAAAGACTGTCAATACTGTTATTAAAAAAGCTAATTCACAAGTTATTACCAAGGGAGGAACTACGAGCTCCAGTCTAACAGAGTTACCCAACGAATGGTTTCTGTAAAATATCTGTTCGGAGAAGGAAATATTGCCTATAATTTTATATTAAGTGAGGACGGCTAAAAATAGGCCTAGACACAAATATCACGTAAAATCGCCTAAATTTCTTTCCCGAAATTCTCAAAAAAATGTCTAAAAATCCCAAAAGATTTTCTAAATATCTCGAAAAATCCTCGACATATCTCGAAATATCTCGCAGTTTTGTTTTGAAAATAAGCCGATTTTGAATCTCTTAGGCCATATGTTCCCCAGCGGGAGCTGAAAAGTATGTTCAGTCTCATATATGTTTCTAGACTACGAGTAGTCCCCCATTTTTCCTCAGGGATAGTAGAGCGAGCGAAACGCGAGCGCGCGTGAAAATCACCCCACGCCGCGTGTCGCCTTTTCTCGCGTGGGGTGATTTTCACGCGCGCTCGCGTTTCGCTCGCTCTACTATCCCTGAGGAAAAATGGGGGACTACTCGTAGTCTAATATGTTTCCAGCATCCGCAA